>ML292381.1:2778-48843 GCA_005239495.1 Nicotiana undulata | reverse complement strand
TGGAATGAAATGCGCCGATTTGGTCAACCTATCCACAATGACCCAAACCGCGTCAACCTTCCATAAAGTTTGAGGCAACCCAACCATGAAGTCCATAGTGATGCGCTCCCACTTCCACTCAGGAATGGGTATTTGCTGAAGTAGGCCTCCTGACCTCTGGTGCTCATACTTAACCTGCTGGCAATTAAGACATATAGCCACATACTCCACTATGTCCTTCTTCATCCGCCTCCACCAGAAATGCTGCTTCAAGTCACGATACATCTTCGTAGCACCAGAATGAACAGAATACCGTGAACTATGAGCCTCCTCTAGAATCCTCTCCCTCCGGACATCATCATTAGGAACACACAAACGACCCTGAAGTCTCAGAACACCATCCTCACTCATAATGATCTCCTTGGCAACACCCTAAAATACTGTCTCCCGTAGCTCTGCCAAGCATGGGTCATCAAACTGTCGGGCCTTAATCTCTCCCAATAACGAAGACTGAGCAACCACATGTGCAAGAACTCCGCGAGGCTCTGAAAGGTCCAATCTCACCAGGCGATTAGCCAAGGACTGAATGTCCAAGGCTAGGGGTCTCTCTTCTGCTGCAATATAAGCCAAACTACCCATACTCTCCCCCTTCCTGCTCAAGGCATCTGCTACCACATTTTCCTTGCCCGGATGATAAAGAATGGTGATGTCATACTCCTTCAGTAACTCAAGACACCTGCGCTGCCTCAAATTAAGATCCCTCTGCTTGAACAAGTGTTGTAAACTACGGTGATCTGTATAAACCTCACAGGACATCCCATACAAGTAATGCCTCCAAATCTTAAGGGCATGAACAATCACCGCCAACTCCAAATCGTGCACAGGGTAGTTCTTCTAATGGATCTTCAGCTGGCGCGAAGCATAAGTAATAACTCTCCCCTCCTGCATCAACACACACCCCAAGCCAATGCGTGAAGCGTCATAATATACTATATACATCCCAGAGCCGGAAGGCAATATCAAAACTGGTGCTGAGGTCAATGCTGTCTTGAGCTTCTGAAAGCTCGCCTCACACTTGTCGGACCATCGGAACGGGGCATTCTTCTGAGTCAATATAGTCAATGGGGCTGCAATAGAAGAAAACCCCTCCACAAATCGGCGGTAATTGGCTGCTAGACCCAAGAAACTCCTGATCTCTGTAGCTGAAGTAGGACGCGGCCAACTCTGAACTGCCTCAATCTTCTGAGGATCCACTTTGATACCCTCTCCGGATACCACATGCCCCAAGAATGCCACGGAATCCAACCAAAACTCACACTTGGAGAACTTAGCATATAGCTTCTGTTCTCGCAAAGTCTGGAGCACAACTCTCAAATGCTGCTCATGCTCGCCCAAGCTACGTGAGTAAATCACAATGTCATCAATGAAGACAATGACAAAAGAATCAATATACGTCCAGAACACCCTGTTCATCAAGTCTATAAATGCTGATGGGGCATTAGTCAAGCCAAAGGACATCACCAGGAACTCATAATGGCCATATCTCGTACGAAAAGCAATCTTCGGAACATCTGAGTCCTGAATCTTCAACTGGTGGTACCCCGATCTCAAGTTGATCTTAGAAAACACCCAAGCACCCTGCAGCTGGTCGAACAAATCATCGATACGCGACAGTGGATACTTGTTCTTAATGGTGACCTTGTTCAACTGGCGGTAATCAATACACATCCGCATAGACCCATCCTTCTTCTTCACAAATAACACTGGAGCGCCCCACGACGATACACTCGGTCTGACAAACCCCTTAGCCAACAACCCCTCAAGCTGCTCCTTCAACTCCTTCAACTCTTTCGGAACCATACGGTACGGGGGAATGGAAATAGGCTGAGTGCCTGGAGCTACATCAATATAGAAATCAATATCACGATCCGGAGGCATGCCCAGAAGGTCTGAAGGAAAAACATCAGTAAACTCTCGAACTATTGGCACTAAATCAACCGTCGGAGACTTGGCGGTGGTGTCCCGCACATAATCAAGATACGCCAGACAACCCTTCTCAACCATATGTCGAGCCTTCAGGAAGGAAATAACTCGACTAGCTGCACTAACTGAGGAACCTTTCCACTCCATCTTAGGCAACTCGGGCATGGCTAGGGTAACCGTCTTGGCATGGCAATCCAAGATGGCATGATAGGGAGATAGCCAATCCATTCCCAGGATAATCTCGAAATCAACCATATCGAGCAATAGGAGATCCGCTCTAGTATCGAACCCACAAAATGTAATCACACAGGACAAATAAATCTAGTCTACCACCACAGAATCGCCCACGGTAGAGGACACATAAATAGGAGTACCCAAGGACTCGCGAGGAACATCCAGAAAATAAGCAAATAAGGCTGATACATACGAATAAGTGGATCCTGGATCAAATAACATTGATTCCTCTCTGCCACATACTGAAATAGTACATGTGATCACGGCATCTGAGGCCATTGCATCTGATCGGGCAGGGATAACATAGAATCTGGCTGGTGCACCGGAAGACTGACCTCCGCTGGAATGAATAGGAGCTGGCGGAGCTCCCCCTGCCTGGCCTCCACCTCTGGGATGACCCCTACCAGCTTGTCCACCTCTGGGTGGAGGGGGTGCTGCTGCTAAGAATGTAGGCTGATAATTCTGCTGAACGGCCTTGCCCCAAAGCCTGGGACAAGTCCTCCTCATATGGCCTGGATCCCCACACTCATAACATCTTCTCGGTACCATAATCTGCTACCCTGAAGACGAAGAACCCTGGATAGCCGGGGGACAGTGAGAACTCTCTGGCATAACACTGAAGTATGGGCTAGAAGACCCCTGATGACCGAAATACCCGCCGGAGGAACCTTGAATGGATGGTGGGCGGTAAGAACTCTCCGGTATGGAGCTGAAATAGGGCCTCACTGGAACACCATGGGGAGGTGGTGGAGGAGCTGAATATGGAGGCCTGCTAGGCTGGCCCCTACCAAACTGACCTCTACCCCTGGTTGGGGCACCTCTGAAATCTCCAGAAAATCTAGCTCTCTTATCCTGCTGACCCTGCTCTCTGCCCCTCGATCGATAGCCCTCAATCCGGTGAGCTATCTCGACCACAAGCTGATAGGGAGTCCCCATCTCCACCTCTCAAGCCATGTTGGCCCTAATACCTGAGTGCATCCCAACTACAAATCTCCGCACTCTCTCAGCATCAGTAGGAAGTATCATAAGGGCATGGCGAGTCAACTCAGAAAACCTGGCCTCGTAGTCTGTCACTGACATCTGTCCCTGCTCTAGCTGCTCACACTGATACCGCCACTCTTCCCTCTCGGAGGTTAGAATATATCTGTCCTGGAACAACTGAGTGAACTGCTCCCAAGTGATGGAAGGGGAACCTTCCGGTCTACCAAGGATATAAGACTGCCACCATCTGCGGGCCCTGCCCTCTAACTGAAAAGTAGTGAAGTCAACTCCATGGGACTCCAATATCCTCATGTTGTGCAGTCTATCCCTGCACCAATCAATGAAGTCCTGGGCATCCTCTCCCCGCTCACCTTCGAAGATAAGAGGGTGAAATCTAGTCCATCTATCCAATAACTTCTGCAGATCTCCATCCACAGCTGGTCTGAGCTCAGGTGTTGCTGCTACAGGCTGGGCTCCACCCACGGGCAGTGTACCCGGGGTCTGATATACTGCTGCTGCATGTCCTACGGCCTGGGCAATAGGGGTTTGGACTCCCCCTTCCACCTGAGATGTGGCAGGATCCGCTGGAAATAAACCTACCTGGGTCATAGAGTCCATGAACCGCATCATACGGCCCATGACCTCCTGGAAGCCTGGTGCAGTCATGAAGTCCATTGGAGCTGGATCTGCTGGGGGCACCTCGCCCTGCTCCTCAGTAATGGGATCCTCTCCCAGATCCACTAGGGGTGCTAATGGAACAACTCTGGGACGCCCTCATCCCCTACCTCGAGCTGGTGCCCTCCCCCGGCCTCTGCCACAATCTCGGACGACAGGGGTAGCGACATCTCCCGAGTTTGGAACGTCAGCTGCGTACGTCCTTACCATCTGTGGGAGAATAGAAGAGTGAGATTTAGTATATCATCGACTGCACGATATAATATGAATAAATAGAGGTTTCCTAACACCCTATAGCCTCCCGAAGATAAGTACAAACATCTCCGTACCGATCCGCAAGACTCTAATGGGTTTGCCCGTGACTTGTGAGACCTACGTGAACCTAGAGCTCTGATACCATGTTGTCAAGACCCAAAATCCTAACTCAGGTCGTGATGGCGCCTAACACCGGGGTCAGTCAAGCCAACACTTGTTTTACTAGCGAGATTTCCTTTTTTTTTTACATAAAACATTCCGATACTTACCAAGTTTTAAGTTTAAAATCATTAAGTGAAAAACAGATAAATTGACCAACTTGAACCCATGTACCCAAAAGGATCATAATCAGCATATACAATTCCAAATATATAATGCCCACTACACGTGCCAAGAACTAGTGTCACAAGTCTTCAGGCGGACTAGTAGAATATATAAAAGATAGAATAAACTGTTCTACTGTCTGAAAGAAGTAGACAGATATACACAAAAGACAACTCCATAGTGCTGCTGGGAAATGCCAAGGGATGAAGTCAGGTCCAGAATATACTCTCAGGATCAAGCTCCGGTCTGATAACCAGATGCACCTGCCTCAGAACCTGTACAATTAAGTACAAAAGCGTAACATGAGTACATAAACAGATATGTACCCAGTGAGTATCCCGTCTAATCTCGAAGAAGTAGTAACGAGAGGTCGACGTGATACTTACTAGGGTCAAAATGTAATAATATAATTAAATGAAAGCTAGGAAGGGATAGCAGTCGTAATCAACATTAAGTCATGAAATATCAAGTATAAATTTGTAATTTACCTTTGCACGTCAATTTCACTAGCATATAATGTACTAATTTTCCTTTTTACATGAATCAAATTATACAAGTATCACAAACTCCCAGTCAATTATATAGCACATAGTATGCCGAAAGTGTACGGCCGAAGCATCGAAAAATAAATGTGCACTGTCGAGGGTCAAACGGCTCGAACCATAGATGCATCTATTACCCCGCTCGCGAATCGAGCATGCGACGCGGTTGACATAATGATAGGGCTATCCCGCTCATGAATCATACATGCGACGCGGCTGCCCATATACATATACAGAATTATGAAGAATCCAAGGGTTTAATAGAGATTATGCTTGAAGACAAGAATTTAAGCAATGCAATTTTGAATTTAACTTCCTAAATATTCTCATACCAATTAGAGGATACTAAGCAACTCGTAATACATTTATGGTCACATACAAGGCACATAAAAGCATGCTTGTGAGTCCTAAAACTACCCAACATAATATAGTAGTAGCAATGCACGAACCCTCATCACCTCGTGCGTGCGTAGCCCCCGCAAATAAGGACATGCAATTATTTATAATCACCTAAGGGGACAATTTCCTCTTACAAGGTTAGAAAGGAGACTCACCTCGTGCCGAGCCTACTTTCCGATCAAGAATGCGCCTGAAACTCCAAACTTGTCTCCCAAGGACTGGAAACTAGTCAAATGATGCATAACTATATTAATTTATACTCAAAGGCTAGAAATTCCCCTATTTACTTAGTTGTTTCAACTTTCTTTAAGGAATCCCAAAATACACCTCCGGGCCCACGTGCTCGGATTCCGAAAATTTTCGAAGGAAACACTTACCCATAACCTAAGGATCATTAATATATGATTTTAGTGTGTTTTCGTAACCAATTCCATGGTAATTCCCTCATTTCATAAAAACCTAGATTTTCCCTAACCCATGATTTCTACTAATTTAGGATGTTAATCTACCTATGAATTCAAGTATTAAATCAATACTAGGGTGGAAATTACTTACCTTTCAGTGGTTAAGTCGGGGGTCTCTTTTGCATGCCTAAAATCGCCAAGGAAGAAGGTGGGAATACTTAGAAATGGAGTTTTCCCATATTTTAAAAGAACTCACTGCCTACAGGGATTCCGCACCTACGGCTCAAGGACCGCACCTGCGGTCTCGCCCTGCGAGGATCACCTCGCACCTGCGAAATTGGACAAAGGGACCTAGGCTCGCACCTGCGGAGAGGAGCCCGCACCTGCGGAATATGATCCGCACCTACGAGGAATGGCAGCCTCACCTCGGGCCGCACCTGCGAGGCCAGGACCACAAGAGCGGTCTCGCACCTGCGACTGGTCAACCACAGGTGCGGTTACACCAAATTTAGTGCACCAGCAGTTATAACTGGTAGTTTTTGGCCTCATTTGGTGCTCGAGCGTGACCTGGGCCCACCCGAGCCCCCGTCCAAATATACCAACAAGTCCCAAATCATAACACAGACTCGCTCGAGCCTCCGGAACACCCAAAACAATGCTAAAACTCAGAATCACACCTGAAAACCCCTAGAATCAAACTTAAGAACTTTAAGTTCTTGAATTCGCTAACAATGCGCCGAACCGACCTATACTACTCGGAATGATACCAAATTTTGCAAGCAAGTCATAAATGACGTAACGGAACTATTCCCGATCTCAAAATTCCATTCGAACCTCGATAACACAAAAACACGTTCCAAACCTCAATTTGAACTTAAGGAAACTCTATTTCCGCTATTGGGCGCCAAAATGCTCCCGGGTCGTCCAAACCCCATTCTGGACATAAGCACAAGTCCGAAATTATCATACGAAGCTACCAAAACCATAGAAACTTGATTTCGAGGTCATTTACTCAAAACGTTGACCGAAGTCAAACTTGGCCTTAAAGGCCAACCTTAAGGAACTAAGTGTTCCAATACCACTCTAAACTCTTCCAAATCCCGAACCACCCATTCCCACAAGTCATAAATCATAAAAATCCACTACAGGAAGTATCATTTAGGGGAACATGGTCCTATAACGCAAAACGACCAGTCAGGCCGTTACAACGTATGCCCGAAATCGAATTCCGAGGTCCCTAGCTCTAGAAATGAATTTTTGAATAAAATTGTTAGACTGGAATATAAAGGATTTAAAGAAATTGATTAATGTTTGAACTTGTTGGTATCGTGCCCGTATTTTGGTCCCGGAGCCTAGTATAGGTTTATTATAATATTTAAGTCATACATGTGAAATTTGGTGGAAATCAGAATTTATTTGACGTGATTCGGACGTCCAGTTGAGAAGTTAGTGAATTTGAAGTGCTCTTAAGAAATTTACGAGTTTTGATGCTAAATTCATAGTTCTAGGTGTTATTTTGATGATTTGATCGCACGACCAAGTCCGTATGATATTTTTAGCCTTGCGTGCATGTTTGGTTTGGAGCCCCGACGGCTCGGTTGAGTTTCGGATAGGCCATAGAGTGTTTTGGACTTGAGAAAATTTGCTGGTGTGTGTACAGGTTTGCAGATCTCGCAAATGCGAGATCTGGCTCGCAACTGCGAGCCTCGCATTTGAGAAGGGTATTCACATTTGCGAGTAGGGGGAAGGGGACAGGGTTTTCGCAATTCAGGAAGAATGGACGCATTTGCGGAAGTCCCTTGTTCGCAAATGCGACTGGGACTTCGCATTTGCGATTTCAGCAGAAATTGCGAAGGTTCGCATTTGCGATATCCTTCTCGCAATTGCGAGCTTCACAAATGCGAAGCTCCAGTCGCAATTGCGACATCTGCAACTGTTAGGTTTGGACTTAGACGGGATTTTCACCCATTTTTCAATTCTTTCGAACCCTAAACCTCCATAGGTGATTTTCCAAAAATCAAAACTTCTCCAAATCACAGGTAAGTGATTCCTAACTAATTTCTTTCAATCTCTTACTACGTTTTACAAGATTTCAACCTAGAATCTAGAATTTTCATGGTAGAATTAGGGATTTTAGGGTAGAACTTAGGAATTTCAAAATTTGGGGATTTAGACCTCGGATTGAGGTCGGATTCCAAAACCAATTGTATATCCAGGCTCGGGAGAAAATGGGTAAACGGATTTTGGTCCAAACCTCAAGTTTGGACCAAGCGGGCCCGGGATCAATTTTTTCTTTTTATGGGAAAACTTAGGAAAACCATAATTGTGCATTAAAGTTAGTTCCTTTAGCAATAATTAATGATATTGAACTGATTATGATTAGATACAAGTGCGTTGAGGTGAATTCTAAAGGAAAAGCTGTAATTGAGCAGTGAGTGGCCTGCGACATCGAGGTAAGTGTTTGGTTTAACCTTGACTTGATGGATTAGGAATCCCCAACTTAATTTCTATGTGTAAATTCATGTGTGTTGCGTATAGGTGAGGTGACGAGTACCTATGCGCCGCCAAATTATCCGTTTAGCATGTTCCCTTCCCCGTTCCCAATCTATTATCTTCCTGCCTTAATTGTTTCATGCTTATTGAACTCTTCTATGTCTAGTTGTGTCACGACCCCAAATCCTAACTGGTCTTGATGGCGCCTATCGTGGAACTAGGCTAGTCACTATCACATAATTACACAATTCCTTTAATAAAATTTACCAAAATCATTAATAGAAGGTATAAAATCTTCTAAGTCTTTAATAGAACGTAATATGATCTAACAGTCTAAAACCATTCCCCAGAACTGGAGTCAACTGATCACGAGCATCTAAGAATAATACTAACACTACTAATGTCATAAAACAATGTCTCAGAACAAAATACTAAATACTAATGAAGGAAGGGAAATGGAGAAGTTGTGGACGCTAGACAACTACCTCAAAATTATGAATGTTGATGCTGATCAGACTCAGATGATTACTGCTCAGAACCAGTACCTGGAACTGCACACAGAGGTGCAGGGAGTAATGATAAGTACGCTAACTCAGTGTAATAAAAATAAATCAAGTCTGAAGATAAAAAGCACACGATACCAAACATCAATTCACAAATAGTAAAAATACTGAGTCTTCATAAAGTAAACATCTAGTACATATGTTTGAAAATCAGTTTCCGTAAAAATCCTTTGAACAAGTATATTCTCAAATGTTTCCTAGTAAACTCCCAAATATCTCAGTATGAAAAATGAAGTGAATCATAATCAAAAGCTCAACAAAATATCATTATAAATTGCCCTTCGGGCCAAATCATCACTCATAATCAATCACTCAGCACCTCACCATCACTCAGTAACAATCACTCATCACCTCACAGTCACTCATACCTCCCAATCACTCGTCACTCGACACTTGGCACTCGCACTCAGTAGGTACCTGCGCTCACTGGGGGTGTACAGACTCCGGAGGGGCTCCTACAGCCCAAGCGCTGTAAACAACCAAATCATGGCATCAATCTCTCAGGCACTCGACCTCTCTCATATCATAAATATCCTCACAATATTGGCCCTCGACCTCACTCAGTCAGACACTTTCAACATGCCATTCGGGCCATAAATAAATGGGGTTCTCGACCCAAAACAACATTTCATTTCAGGAAATGATAATATCACAAATCTGAGTGTCAAATAATTTAACAAGAAAGACTGAGTATAAAATCATATTTATTACATGAGGAATATTAGAAAATAGCCCCCAAGGGGTTTAAACAGATCGACACTAGGCCCCAAACATGGCTTACAACCCAAATATATCAAAACATAGTAATACTATATATCATATGATTTAAAAGTAGTTTCGCAACTCAATAGTTGTCTCAGAAGGAAAAAATTCCCAATTTCTCAACTTGTGCACACCCACACTCACAGTGTGTGCGTCACTCCAAAACAGTGAAAAGATGCTAAGTCCGGGGTTTCATACCCTCAGGACATGATTTAAAGACATTACTTACCTCGAACTAGCCCGAAAAGCTACTCCGCAACACGCTTGCCCCTCGAATCAACTTCCGAGTGCTCCAAATCAATCATGTTCAGATTTTTCACATCAAAATACGCTAGGGAGATGAAACTCAATCGAAAGATATCAACTTTAAGCACAATTCCCTAAATTGGCCAAAACTCGACCTCCAGGACCACGTCACGGAACTCGACAAACTTTATACCAAAATGATACTCATCATCTCACGAGTCTGTACATATAAAGAACGCTGAAATCGGAGTCTAATTGACCCCTCAAATCACCCCTAGAAGGCCTCTTAAACTCAAGCCCTAGTTCTCCCCTTTTCCACTGATTTTTCTCAATTAAACACTACTAATTAGGTCCTTAATCACATATAATCGAGGTATTGAGTCCAAAAACCTTACCTCAATGAAGAACTATCGTTTTCCTCTTCAAAATCTCTCCAAAGGCTCTAATCCCATTCAAAAATGGTGGAAAAGTGGGCAAAGGTCGCAGATGGGCTTTTTATATTCTACCCAGGTATTACTTCACTGCGATCACGGACATCTAGTCGCGATCGCAGAGCACAAATTAGGTCAACCCTCATTTAACCTTACGCGATCGCGGAAGACTCCACGCGATCGCGATTCATTAAGACTTACACGTACGCGAACGCGAACCTGCCCACTATCGTGCCCCCTTTTTCCTCGCACGGGTTAGGCACGGAGAGATCGAGTTTATGAAATTTTGGACAACTCCTTAAAGGAAAGGTTTAAGGAAGAGTCGCCACCTAACGATTTTTATGGTGCGTTAGGGCACCTAGAGTAAATAACTCATGAACTAGTTTGCATTACTGGAGATTGGGTAAGGGCTTGAAGTTATCTCAAGGGGAAGGTGTTAGGCACCCCTCAAGATCCACAACTGTGGGTCCCAGCCAAGAAGTTTTGTGAATTTGGACGGACAAACAAGTAAGGCTCAGATAAGAGGGGATTTCACACAAAGCATAATTTATTAAAGGTTTTGGATAACATTACAAAATATTCAAAGAAATTATCCTAGGTTTAAAGTAGTACGGATCACATCAATGCAATAACCGGTATGTCACTTCCTCAAAGAGGCGGCTACACGTGGTATTAGCGCACCGGTCATCATATCTGTATTCTACCCTTCCCAGCCCGTAGAGGTTATTTAAAGCGCGTGTGTTGGTCACGAATGCTTATTGCGTGCTATTACCCGTCCCATCCTATAGGTCCTGGAGGTTATTTAGGACTACTATTCCTACGAGGTAAGTACTAGGCTGAACCCCTAGGTTTAAAGGGATAAAATTCTAAGCGACATGTAAAACAACAAATAGAACCACAAATATGGGAACACATAGGGGCAAATCATGGCTCACAGATCCCTCCACAAATAAACACGTAAATAGCACGTCTCAAACACAATTAAGGTCTCAAAGTCTGGATTTAAAACAAGAGTTTTTGAGTTGCAAATCAGTAAGTTCCGACAATTTTAGTAAAAGGATATGTTTTGAAAACTTAGTAGTGAAAGAAGAAGGTTCAGTTAGGACTGAGTAATTCAAAAAGGTGATTGATTTTTCAGAAATGCAGTAGTTTAGAGACAACAATAAGAATTAAGAGTACGTAGCAGTTTAAAATTTTTAATAAAAAGAAGAATAACTTTTAGAAAATTAGTAATCAGAAGTAAAGAAAGACTTTAAATAAAGCAGAGTGATCTCGAACATGAATGACTTATTTTGAAATCCAGTATTTCAAAAAAGGGCAAGACCAGTAGTTTAAATGAGCTTAGTAAGAAAAGGAAAGTGAGTAAATTGTTTCGGGAAAACATGTAGTTCAAAATATAGAGCAAAGATTCAAAAATAGGATGATGCTTGAACAAAGTAAGTTGACCTTGAAATCTAGTAATTTGAAATAAAACAGGAGTCAGGTAAACTTCAGTAAAGGAGGAATGATTTCAAGATCCTGTGATTTTGAAAACGGAGCAGTAATTTTAAAGAAAAGTGGAGTGAACTTCAAAAGAAATAAAGCAAGAGTGAAAGGCAGCAAAGTTCAAAATCTTCAAAGGGGCTGATTGGTTCTAATATCAGCAAACAAAACACAATTGGTTTGGTTTTAATACGTATTAGGCCTAAAGTTTGCCTAGGCGCCCTATACATTGCCTACTTATTTCAAAGGGGTGTACATGCATATTTAATCCTGATTTTAAGAGGGGTTTATTTATAGAAACGTTCAAACGGTCAACCACATTTTAACGAGATTATTAGATTAACATGCTGATTAGGTGTTCAACAATTGCAATTTGAGACAAATATGCTGAAAGGTATAATCCTAAGAACATGATATCTAATGCACATATGAATACCCTAAAACATGGTTTCTATGTGCTATGATTATGAAAAATGCAGTATAATGCCTTATAACAGTTCTATCACCTGTTACAGTTATTAACTGTGATCATGGCTTGCAAAATCAGTAAAGTAGACATGCTGAAAGAAAAAAAATAAAAGAACCTAAGCAGGATTTCTAATGCATGAGATGCATGTCCTAGACATGTTATTTATTGCACATGTAAGTAAGAAAACCCTATGAGCATGTTTTCTACCCATTACTAGACTAAGCATGCATAGTCCCCCCATATTCACTATCCAACCCCAATATCTGTTTACAAGTTATTACAAACCAATAAGAATGAATTACAGTAGCAAAAGGAAAATAAGAAGTTACTTCTATAGGGAGCCTTCAATCAGACCCAATCTTCCAACCTCACTCCTTTCGAGTTTCACAGCCTTAATATGGTCTGGGTGCGGCAAAGCTCCCTAGGGCCCTCATTGGGTCCCTGGCCAATACCAGCACCCAAAACAATTGCCAATAGTTGAACAAGTGCAGTGTGGAATTACCAGCCTTGTGTGTCTGAGTTCAATGGGTACTCAGAGGTACTCAAGGCAGTGCTCACACGAAGGGGGTATGACTTAACTTCTAAGAGTAGTGTGAAGTGCAAGAAGGAGAGGAAAGTTTGTAGTTCGAAGAAAAGAGTTTACAAAACTGGAGAGTTGTTTTGAAAGATTAGCTCTTGAAAGCAACATAAGTACTAATTACAAAAGTTCAACAGTATAGGATTGCACACAAGGACAATGGGGTAAGGGGACAAGTAGATCACATAATAACAAAGAGATACATAGACTTAAGAAACTCATTTAAGCATGGTTACACAAATCAAATAGGTTCAGGGGACCAAGAAATGGCCGAGTTTAGACATGATAATGGACAGTAACAGAATGCAGTTATAACAAGTGAGATTAAGAGCAAATAACAGTCATATGAGTATCATGGACTCAGCATGTAAGTCATAATAGATAACAACATGATAAGTACTAAAACCAAAAGATTCAATTGCATGTTGAGCAATAGAAGCATAAGTAGAAGAAAATCAGGAAGATAACAAACTGACACAATAATAAACACATTGGTTTGAGACTTGTAAATTACTTAGAGCATACCAGTGATGGGAGAGCAAAGCAGAATGCATAAAGCAAAGTGAGAGCACAATAGTAGCCTTGGCTTACAACCGGCTAGTAATAGACAAGAGCAGAGAACATCAATAGAGCAAAGAGAGAAAGAGCACTAGAGAGAGAGCTTAGAACAATATTCTTCTTCCCTTGTTTAATGAAAGAGCAACAACATTTATAGTTGAAAACTTTGTAGCAAATAAGGCAAGAGTCATAATTAAACAGTAATTATGGAATTATGTACCAGTCATGATCAAGTCAGTAGAAGTAATCCCTTTAATTAAGGGATTACCTTAAACGGTAATATACAAACAATATAAGACTGAATATAGTATATAAGGAAGTTACATAGGTACAAAACATGTGATAGAGGCTAGGTATCAATTAGTATTAAACCAACATGGATACTCCCTTAATTGAAGGAGTTAAATTCAAATGGCAGTAGGCACATAGTAAACAAGGAAAGGTACCATATATGACTGGAATATATCACACAAGGAAACAATTTCAGCATAATAAGTATAGACCAAGTAATTAGTCTAAGTACACAGAGTCTAATTAAGGAAATAACAGTAAGGATCCCTTAATAATGCAGTCAACCACGTAAAAGTTGTGAAACAAGGAAAGTAGCCAAAAATCAGTGTAGGAATATCAACACAGTAAATCAAGGATTCAAGAATCGGAATAATACTAATTCAAAGGGAAATAATATAAACTTCCAAGAAGACACATAAACAGGGTATAAACATAAGTAGCCAAATCAGGAACCCTAGTAGGGTATTATTAGGGTGAAAATCATAGAATACTTTAATTAATCGAAGCATATTCATGAGAACCTAACAGACAGACAAATCGAATGAACAAACAGTAAAGATGAACTCAGAATACAAGATTAAAGCCAAACATTAGGTTTTTTAAACATAACTAGTTAGGTTAAGGGAGAACTTAATAAAGAAGTCATTTAAACAAGAATCATAGAACACCACTAAAACAAATCGGAGAAAATCATTATGAAGAAAAGTTTCAGAAACCCTAAGTGAAAAACTTGTTTAAAATGAGAAACCTTTAAGAAAAAAATGTAATAATACTCGCAATAAAACCAGATCAAGTGTAGATCTAAGAAAATCAGAAGGTTCGAAAAGTTAGGGTTTTAGAGATATCGGATGAAGTAGAAAAACCTGCTATGAAATTCATGGATAGTGGTAGTTATGGCATAATCGCGTCAAAACCCCATCGGAGAAGGCCGAAAAATCACCCAAGCAGGAACCCCAGTAGTTGTTGGGCATGGTAAAGACCACTGAAGGTCTCAGAGATGAAGTAGACCGGAGAAAGAGGCGTCATGGCAGCTGGTGGTCGAAAGGGGGGAGGCTGGAGG
The DNA here is from genome assembly GCA_005239495.1 of Nicotiana undulata. NCBI lineage: Eukaryota > Viridiplantae > Streptophyta > Magnoliopsida > Solanales > Solanaceae > Nicotiana > Nicotiana undulata. The sequence continues at coordinate 34,135 of ML292381.1, read as the reverse complement.
TGGCCGGAGACAGGCTGAGGGCCATCGGAGAAGAAGACGAACCAGAAGGTTCTAGAGAGAATGAGGAGAGGAAGAGACGAGAAGAGAGAGAGAGAGAGAGGTCTCGAAGACTGAAGGGTCTGGGGGGGTAGTTGGGGAGTTAATTATGGTAAGGAGTTATCTGGGTCGTTGATCTCATTTGATCAACGACTCAGATCGAGTGGGGGTTGGGCCAGGTTAAATTTGAATTGGGCTGGGTAGTTTAGGGGTCTGATGGGTTGGGTAATTGGGTTTTAAAATGTGGCTAACATTTAAATAAAATAGGGCTAGATGTTAAATACCCCATAAAATAGATAATCAATTAATTAAAAATAGCCAATAATTATGAAAAATGCAATTAAGCTAAAAATAGGTAAAATTACAGTAATTAACCAATATTAAGTGTAAAGATGCATAAAATTCTAATTAAAATAATACAAAATGTCCAATTTGGCCATAATTGCAAAATTATTGTAATTGAAATTAAAGAAGACCCAATTGGCTAATTTGTGAAATAATTGGATTTTAATAGATAGAAAATTATTATAAATAACATAATGAGCTAGGAAATATTTTGAAATTATTTAGAGCATAATTTATGAATTATTTAAATGTGAGATATTAAATAAATAGGGAGATAATTTAAATAAAAATATGGAAAATAGGAAAAAATACTCATTATTGCAAAGAGTAATTTTGAGAGCTTATATGCAAGTTTGAAAATAATTCGAAAAAAATTTGGGTATCAACAGCTGCCCCTCTTTACCCGGGAAGGATGAAAGAGTTGTTAGATAAAGATATGATGGCCAATTTTGACCAAGATGAAACTGTGGGATAGAATTTGGCCGCACCCTGGCTTCTGAGTTGCCTACATATCCCTGGTTTTACAGGAATCAGGCCATATGTAGTTCCGAAATCATCGGCAAAATATACCGGTGATATTTCACAAGAACGGACGCAAGGTGCGAGGTAAGGTAAAGTTGGAAGGTCTTACGGGGTTGTATCGGAGAACTGGAGTGGCCCGCTCCTGCCTGGTTGGCTGTTCCGGCCAAATTACCTGCAAATAAATAACAAGCATATATCATGCATAATATAAATATGATGCAAGTTCCCGTTGGACTATGAATGCTGTCTTTGGACAATTTAGGATGATGTCCTTAGACCATGATGTCCTTGGCCATGAATCGCTTGGTGCGGGATTCGCAAGCTATGAAATGATGTTCTCGGGCCATGAAGATGGTGCCTACGAACCATGGTGCCTTTGAATAATGATATGTAGGTTGAATAAAAGAGATCCTCAGGCCATGCAATGATGTTCTCGGGCCATGAAGATGGTTCCTACGAATGATGACGCCTTTGGACAAGTTGGCGATATTTTAGCCCATGAAGAATGCAGTAGTATGATGCTAACAAGACAGAGTTGAGTCTTGCGATTCGCAAAAGAAAAGAGGGGCAGAGCTTAGCCCGAAAGAAAGCGTAAATAAATAATGTCACGAAAGGTGAGTGCTTTGAAAGGTAGATAGGAGCTTTATGCAATGAAATAAAACGCGGAGAGAGGTAGCGTATAACCTCGGAAGCCAGAATGAGAGCCTTATGCAGTGCAAGATGTAGGGGAGGTAGCGTAGAACCTCGGAAGGCAGAATGGTAGCCTTATGCAGTGCAGGAAAATAAATGCAGGGGAGGTAACGTAGAACCTCGGAAGGCAGAATGGTAGTATTATGCAATGCATGAGATAAAATGCAGGGGGAGGTAGCGTGGAACCTCGGAAAGCAGAATGGTAGCCTTATGCAATGCAGGAAATAAACGCAAAGGGAGGTAGCGTGGGACCTCGGAAGGCAGAACAGCCTTATGCAGTGCAGGAAATAAAATGCAAGGGAGGTAGCGTGGAACCTCGGAAGGCAGAACGGTAGCCTTATGCAGTGCAGGAAATAAAATGCAAGGGAGGTAACGTGGACCCTCGGAAGGCAGAATAGCCTTATGCAGTGCGGGAAAATAAAATGACAGTAAGAGTTCTTAGCTGATGATAAACTGCGGTGATACGATTGTGGTGAATAAGCGTTGTTTGCGATGATAGTAAGTGTCAGCATGTGCGACGAGTTTGAGAGCGTCTTTTGAAAGATATACGTCCTGCGGAGATAATAATATGTTTTGGGCTTTTGCCGTCTTTGTGCCTGCATCCAAAGAAAAATCGTGAGTTCTATAAAGGGGAGAAGGTCAATTCGCATTCCCGCTGGCTTTACTCGGCATGTTTGCTTGATAATGATAACGTTGTTGGTATCACAGGGGTAGCGTTGCAAAACAAGCTGTTTTGAGAAGTAAATATGCATGGTTTTATAAGAATATGATATAACATAAAATTGAAAAAAATAATTTTCTTTTGGATGAACCGACGACCATGACGCGGTTCGAGACATCACAACCTCTCTTGCTATGGAATTTCGAGGGTCCTCCTCAAAATTCTGCCCCAGTTTGATAGGTGAATGCTTCTGACTGTTGCTTGTGCGGCGCTTGATTGGACTCGATTCAGAATTTTGAGGTCCCTCCTCAAAATTCTCCCCCAGTTTCCATTTGTGGGGGAAATGAATTTTTTATTAAAATGTGATCGAACCCATAGGGCTGCCTACGTATCCCCTCTTAAACAGGAATCAGGTCAGGCGTAGTCCAATTTACAACATTGATAAAACATAAAGAGTTACACATAGTAACGCTTGACTGCGTCTGAGTTGATTTGTTTTGGCCAGATTTATCCATCCATTTCTGCAAGTATAAGTTCTCCTCCTGTCAGCACTCGGTGAACCATGTACGGGCCTTGCTAATTGGGAGAGAATTTCCCTTTTGCTTCGTCTTGGTAAGGAAAGATTTTCTTTAACACCAGCTGCCCCGGTGTGAATCGTCTTGGTTTTACTTTCTTGTTGAAGGCTCTGGTCATTCTGTTCTGATATAGCTGACCATGACAAACTGCGTTCATTCTTTTTCCATCTATGAGGGCTAGCTGTTCACAACGATTTCTTACCCATTCTGCATTGCTGATCTCGGATTCTTGTATGATTATCAAAGATGGAATTTCGACCTCGGCAGGAATGACGACTTCCGTACCATATACCAACATATAAGGGGTTGCCCTAGTTGACGTGCAGACTGTGGTGCGGTATTCCAATAAGGCGAGTGACAGCTTCTCATGCCACTGTTTGTGCTTTTCTATCATCGTTCTCAGTATCTTCTTGATGTTCTTGTTGGCAGCCTCAACGACTCCATTCATTTGAGGTCTGTATGCTGTAGAGTTCTTGTGTTTGATCTTGAAGGCCTCGCACATTGTTTTCATCAGGTCACTGTTTAGATTGGAACCATTGTCGGTGATGATTGACTCTGGAACTCCGAACCGACAAACGATGCGGTCGCAGACGAAATCGGCCACAACTTTCTTAGTAACTGCTTTGTAGGATGCTGCTTCGACCCATTTAGTGAAGTAATCAATGGCGACCAGAATAAACCTGTGTCCGTTGGAGGCGGCAGGTTCGATTGGTCCAATAACATCCATGCCCCAAGCGGCGAACGGCCACGACGAACTTGTTGCATTAAGCTCACTGGGAGGTACCTTTATCATATCCCTATGTACCTGGCATCGTTGGAATTTCCGGACATACTGGATGCAATCCGTTTCCATGGTCATCCAGAAATAACCATCCCGAAGTATCTTCTTTGCTAGAACGAACCCGTTCATATGAGGACCGCATGTACCCGCATGTATTTCCGCTAGCAGTTTTGTTGCTTCTCTTGCTTCGACACATCTTAGCAAACCCAAATCAGAAGTCCTCTTGTACAGGATTCCTCCGTTGTGAAAGAAATTGTTTGACAACCTTCAAAGTGTGCGTTTATGAGTAGCATTTGCAGGCTCTGGATATTCTTCCTTTGCCAAGTACTCCTTAATATCATGAAACCAAGGCTTTCCGTTTGCTTCTTCTTCAACATGGGTGCAGTAGGCCGGCTGATTGTGGATCCCCACCGGGATAGGATCAATGAAGTTCTTTTCTGGATGCTGGATCATAGATGACAAGGTAGCCAGTGCGTCGGCGAACTCATTCTGGATTCTGGGGACGTGCCGGAATTCTATCTTTGTGAACCTCTTTCTCAATTCCTGTACACGATGTAGATATGGCAATATCTTGGAATTCTTGGTCGCCCATTCTCCTTGGACTTGGTGTATCAATAAATCTGAGTCACCAATCACTAATAACTCCTGAACGTTTATGTCGATGGCCAAGTTGAGCCCCAAGATGCAGGCCTCATATTCAACCATGTTGTTGGTGCAGGGGAACCTGAGTTTGGGGGATATCGAATAATGCTGACCGGTTTCTGATATTAAGACTGCTCCAATACCTACGCCTTTGAAGTTTGCGGCCCCATCAAAGAACATCCTCCAACCGTCATAGGATTCTGCAATGTCTTCTCCTACGAATAATACCTCTTTATCGGGAAAATACGTTTTCAGTGTTTCGTATTCTCCGTCCACAGGATTTTCAGCAAGATGATCTGCTAGTGCTTGTCCCTTGACCGCCTTCTGAGTCACGTAAATAATGTCGAACTCACTTAACAGGATCTGCCATTTGTTTAGTTTGCCAGTAGGCATGGGCTTCTGAAAGATGTATTTTAACGAATCCATCCTTGATATGAGGTACATTGTATATGCACAGAAATAGTGCCTTAGCTTCTGTGCGACCCAAGTCAGAGCACAACAAGTGCGTTCTAGTAGAGAGTACCTGGCCTCATACGGAGTGAACTTCTTGCTGAGGTAATAGATTGCTAGCTCCTTTCTTCCTGTATCGTCATGTTTCCCAAGAACGCAACCGAAAGCTCCATCCAACACAGCAATGTAGAGTAGCAAAGGTTTACCTGGCTCGGGTGGTACCAGACTGGTGGTGTTGAGAGACACTCCTTGATTCTGTCGAAGGCCTTTTAACAATCCTCGATCCATTTGGTTGCAGCATCCTTTCTCAACATCTTGAAAATTGGTTCACAAATGACGGTAGACTGGGCTATGAACCTGCTGATGTAATTGAGCCTACCCAAGAAACTCATAACATCCTTCTTGTTCTTTGGCGGCGGCAATTCTTGGATGGCTTTGACCTTTGATGGATCCAGTTCTATTCCTCGGCGACTGACAATGAACCCAAGTAACTTGCCAGCAGGAACCCCGAATGCACACTTTGCAGGGTTAAGTTTCAAATTGTACTTCCTTAACCTGTTGAAGAATTTTCTCAAATCTTCCATATGGTCAATGACCTTCTTTGATTTGATGATGACGTCGTCCATATATACCTCGATCTCCTTGTGAATCATATCATGAAATATAGTAGTCATAGCCCTCATGTAGGTGGCCCTTGCGTTCTTCACACCGAATGGCATCATCTTGTAACAATACACTCCCCACGGCGTAATGAATGTCGTTTTCTCAGCATCTTTCTCGTCCATCCAAATCTGATAGTAACCGGCAAAACAATCTACAAAGGATTGCAGCTCATGCTTGGCGCAGTTGTCAATTAGGATGTGTATATTCGGCAAGGGGAAGTCGTCTTTCGGACTGGCCCGGTTGTGATCCCGGTAGTCGACGCAGACTCTGACCTTCCCATCCTTCTTTGGAACAGGCACAATGTTGGCTAACCATGTAGGATATTCGACCACACGGAGAACCTCGTCGTTGATCTGCTTGGTGACCTCTTCTTTGATTTTCAATCTCATGTCTGGTTTGAACTTCCTGAGTTTTTGCTTCACCGGTGGGCATGTTGGATTGGTTGTCAGCCTGTGGGCCACAATAGATGTACTGAGGCCAGTCATGTCATCATATGACCAGGCAAATATGTCCTCATATTCTCTTAAGAATTCCGTATATTTCTCCTTATATGACGGCGACAGATGAATGCTGATGCGTGTTTATTTGACGTTCTCTGCGTTTCCCAAGTTGACGACCTCAGTTTCGTCCAAGTTAGACTTAGGTCTATTCTCAAATTTCTTGACCTATTTAATAATATCCTCAGGTATATCATCCTCGTCTGACTCAGAATCTGTTTGTTGCGTTGCCTCATTGCATGTCACAGTCGTCGGTTTATCAAGATAAGTAATAGTAATGCTGTGTAAATAAAGTAATGGGGAGGAAAACAGTAGCAAGTAAATATAAGATTTATAAATAAACTAGAAATGCTTTGATAAATTGAATAATAGTTTGAACATGAGAGCTCTTTCTTGCGAAAATTAAAAATGCGAAAAGGAAGAAAATTCTTTAAATAAACTGTAAATAATGCTTGTTTTGTTAGCCTTGCTACCCCGAGGCTCGACGGGCTTTGGTTGTACTGACAGACCAATTCTTGAGATATGATCCTCTGCTCACGACCTGTATGGAAGAGCCTTCCTCCCCCTCCTCTTCAATAATGACACAACAGTCCATGTCCTCATCGTCCAGAAATAAATCCCTCATTGCAGCTAACGCTTCCTCTTCATCCGTACTGTAGATGATATCAGCTTGTTGGAAAGTTTGCTCCAAGTGAGGTATTGGCTGTTCCAATGGGTAGTAGGGGCCGCGCCATGGTGGAGACCAGTTCTTGAATTCATTCCAAGTGTACTCGTACCCTAGACCAAAAGTGGTACCGTGCTTCTTGAGTGTTATTGGCTTCGTTATTCCTTGGAGATTTTTACCGAGACCTTTACCTGGCTCGTACCCTTCCCAGTTCAAGATGCTTTCAATCTTACTATCCCACCACTTGTCCTTATCAATGGCGTTAACTCGCTCGATATTGTGGTAGATCTCTCCACCCAACTTCCTTCTTCCATCGATGACCGAAAAGGTCTGGCGACCGTAGATATGGTTTCTACCGTCGCCATGAATGATTACCTCTTGGTGATTCCGTTCGAACTTCACAGCTTGATGTAGGGTTGATGCCACAGCCCCAACAGCGTGGATCCAAGGTCGTCCCAACAATAAGTTGTAGGATGCAGGCACATCAATCACTTGGAAATCTACATTGAACCAAGTTGGTCCCATCTGTAAGCACAAGGTGATTTCTCCCATGGTGGACCTCTGCGAACCATCGAAGGCTTTTACGTTGATCTCTCCTTCCTTTATCTCATGTAGACTTTTGCCCAATTTCTTGAGCGTGACCAGCTGTCACGACCCAGAATCCTAATCCAGGTCATGATGGCGCCCAACAACGGGGTTAGGCAAGCCAATATGAATTACACTAAGTGTTACCCTTCCCATTTGATTAAACAAGTCAATAATTACCAATTTTAAACAGTTAAACATGATGATAACTGGATACGAAAATAAAAGCATAACACTAAGTGGCCAAAATAAAGCATATGCATGCCTATACAACCCAAAACCCAAAAAATATATACACTACGCGTGTGCCAGGAACTAGTGTCACGAGTGTCATGGGCATACTAACGGAATATACAAAGGGAAGTAATATATATACAAATCCACAGTCTGGATGAAATAGACGGGGAAAATAACAAAAAAGTAAATGAAACTCCATGGGGCTGCTGGGGATCGCCAGAGGAAGCAGCTCACCGTGAAGTCAAGTCCACTAGCTCAGGGTCTATCTCCGGTACAATAACCAGAAGCACCGGCCCCAGAACCTGTACAGTTAAGTACAGAAGTTCAACATGAGTACATATTAAATAAATATGTACCCAGTGATTATCCCGCCTAATCTCGAAGAAGTAGTGACGAGAGGTCGACTCGATACTCACTAAGGTCTAACAGTAATAACATATGATAGACTATAATGAAATTCAGTAGGCATGTCAGGAAATAAGAAACAAGTACATATCAAGAGCGGAAATCCAAACAACTACTGAATGAAGCAATAATGCACTTTCAAGGGTAAGACCACCGAAACGAAACAATAATCACCAAGTCTTAGATCCGCCGTGGCGTACGGTCCGCTCCCATTAGGTACCTTCTAAACTCTCTGTGGCGTACGACCCGATCCCATATGTGTACAATACCTCTCAACTCCGACGTGGCGTATGGCCCGATCCCATATACATTACAAATACTTTTCAACACTGCCGTGGCATACGGCCCGATCCCATATATATCACAAATACTTTTCAACTCTGCCGTGGCATACGACCCGATCCCATATATATATTTCAAATATTTTTCAACTCTGCCGTGGCGTACGGTCCGATCCCATATATAAATCAAATACTTTTCATCTCTGCCGTGGTGTACGACCCGATCCCATATATATATCAAATACTTTTCATCTCTGCCGTGGCGTACGGCCCGATCCCATATATATATCACAAATACTTTTCATAACAAATTCCTTTCCGTTCAACAATTTTCCATAAAGCCTCGGAGGAACAATACTATACAAAACATTATCCTATAGTACATATGGCGTCACAATGAATCATATAAAGCATTTCAAAGAAGCATATAAGGAATTACAAGGAAGCATATAAGGCATTACGAGGAAGCATATAAGGCATGATGTGGGCCTAACTACCCGTACATAACAATGATAGCCGCTACGTACGGACTCTCGTCACTTGGCGCGTACGTTTGCCCCAAACAATTTACACATAGCATATACATCACCTATGGGGACAATTCCCTCTTACAAGGTTAGAAAGGAGACTCACCTCGTGATGAAATCACCCCTCGGATCAAGGATGCGCCCGAATCTCCAAAATCTACACTCGAGGACTCGCAACTAGCCAAAAGGTATACAATAATATCAATGCATGCACAATGCGGGAAATTAACCTAGTTATTCACTAAAATCGCTATTCTTGAAGAATTTCCAAATTCCAACCCCGGTCCCGCATGCTCAAATTCTGAAAATTCACGAAGGGATCACTCACCCATAGCCTAAGGATCATTAAGGTGTGATTTCTACTTGAATTCATGGCCTAAAATGGAAAAATCACAAAATCGCCAAGAGCCCTAAAATTACTACCTAATTCTATGATTTTTGATAACTTAGGGGGAATTTAACTAGGAATTGATGTTTGAAACTAGTAAAACCATGGAATTTAATTACCTCAATAACAGTGGTGGAAGGTTCCTTGAAGAGCTCTCTAAAGACTTGAGGAGGAAGATGAAAATGGAGGAAATATGCTAAGTCCCGTATTTAATAAAACTGCCTAGGAAATTCCTTCTCTGCGATCGCGACAAGGGCCCTGTGATCGCGAAGGCCAACTGGCCAGACCTCTGCGATCGCGGCAGAGGTCCTGCGATCGTGAAGAGTAACCGTGATCCGCCATGGCTTGGCACTATGCAATCGCGACAATGGGGCTGCGATCGCGAAGGCATAGAGTCCAGCCTTCCGCGATCGCGAAGAACAATCAGCAGCCTAGCCCAATTCCTTCTCCGCGATCGCGACCCACATTCTGCGATTGCTGAGAAGGAAACCAGATAGCAAAAATATGGTTTTTACAACTTAGCTCCCGGGGGTCTAAAACTCCCCTGAGCCCCTCGGGACCCCGTCCAAAATCAGCGGCAAGTCTGTATTCATGATACGGACTCGCTCGAACTTCAGGAACGCAAAAAACAACAACGAAACTCAAAATTCAACCCCCAAAACCAAATTGAATCAAGCTTAAGAACTTAAGATTCTAGAATTCATTTCAATGCGCCGAACCAACCTATACTACTCGAACGATTTCAAATTTTGCAGACAAGTCGTAAATGACATAGCGGAACTACTCCCAGTCTCGGAATTGCATTCGGACCTCGGTAACATAAAATCACATTCCAAACCAAATTTCAAATTCTATGAAAATCCTCAAAACTTCATTAACTCTAAATTTTCCCATTTTGATCCGAAACCTGTCAAATCAAGTCCGTTTCTTACCAAATTTCACAAATAACTTAAATAATACATATTGAACCTATCCCGGGCTCCGTAACCATAATACGGGCTCGACATCACAGGTTTCACATCGAGGTTCATTTTCATAAGCCTTTATTATTTTCAGAAAATAATTTTCTTTAAAAATTTATTTCTCGGACTTGGGTCCTCGGAATTTGATTCCGGGCATACGCCCAAGTCCCATATTTTCCTACAGACCTCCCGGGACCGCCAAATCAGGGTCTGGGTCAGTTTACCAAAAATGTTGACCAAAGTCAACTTTATTCAATTAATTATCATAAATTCAACTCGTTATCAAGTTTTCACATAAAGGCTTCCCGGCAACGCGTTCAGGCTGCGCACGTACATCAAGGTGAGATTTAACGGAATCTTTTGGGGCCCCGGAACACAGTCATAATTAACTTTACATAAGATGACCTTTCGGGTCATCACACCAGCGGACAGATGTTGAGGCTGGAACCCCCATCAATTAGGATCCTTGTGATGAAATGATCCTCACATTGTACCATGATGTGAAGTGCTCTGTTATGCCCTAACCCCTTGGGCGGTAGCTCAACTTCATGGAAAGTGATCTTGTGGCTCTCCAGTATCTGGCCCACCATGTTGGCCATCTCCCCGCTGGTGATATTGTCCGGTACGAATGCTTCACTCAGCACCTTTAACAAGGCACTCCTGTGTGTTTCAGAGTTCTGTAATAGGGAGAGAATGGATATCTGAGCGGGTGTCTTGTTCAACTGATCGAGGATTGAATACTCCTTGGCTTGTATCTTTCTCCATTGATCGTCTGAACATGTCTCAAGGGTGGGAGGACGGTTGGCGGCCTGCTTACTAGACTCGGCCAAATGTTCAGGGGTATAAACACTGCCAGTTCTTGTCATCCCCTATGCGACAATGGCTTCCTCAGACTTGCCTTTACCTTTCCTCCTCGCTTCAGCGGTGTAGTCCCTGGGATGGCGTTTAAGTAGAAGGGTGGAGTTGTTGACATTGCCACTGGAATAGGTGTGGTCGTTCTTATTCCCACCGGAGTATATGTCATAGGTGGCCTGACTGCAACTTCGAGAGGCCGTAAAAACTCAACTTCGATCGGCACTGGGGCCTTTCCTTTGGTGGGCGGTCTCGATTCAAACTCGAGTGGGATGGACATGTTTACCTCAGCATCCTCGGATGGCTGTATCTGAACCACAATCAGATTGAGAGTAATTGCGGGCTTTTTCGGATCACCCTCTACAATCAGCCCAATTGATCCCTCGGGATCCCAATCATCATCTACTTCAATCATATGGACACCACCTTTATGGTCGGGTAGCGAATTATTGCGAACATTAGGAGCAGGGTCCTTGGCTACAATGATCTTGATGTCTATGAGAGCTTGTATCTTATCTTTCAAGGAACAACATTCCTCGATGGTGTGTCCCTTCATGCGGGAATGGTAAGCACGTGATTTATTTGGGTTGACCCACTAAGAAGGGTTATCAGGGGTGGCAGCAGGAATGGGTGTGACATAACCAACAACTTTGAGCTTTTCATAGATCTGGTCAATGGGCTCGGCTATGGCGGTATACTGTTTCGGAGGGCGACGGTTGAAGTTAGGGCGGGGTCTTAGGAAGTTTTGGCGAGTGGGTGGTGATTGGTAGTGAGAAGGTTGTGAATTATAGGCATTGTAAACGGGAGCTGGTTGGGAATATCTGGGCGAGGTAGGCTGATATGTGGATGATGGAGCTTGGTATTGGGGTGAAGGTTCTTGGTAACTTGGAGCTGGTTGGCATGTGAATGAAGGTGCGGAATAGACTTGGTATTTAGGAGGGGGTTTGGCTTGCTGTGCTACCATCACGACTCCTACATCCTTCTTCCTGGACACACCACCGTATTGCAGGGCTTTATTAGTAGATTGTATAGCTTCAAAGTTAGTGACCATACCGCTTTTGATGCCCTCTTCAATTCGCTCTCCCAACTTAATGATGTCAGAGAACTTGTGACCCTCGACCATCATCAGTCGCTCATAGTATTGAGGATCCTGAGCTCGCACAAAGAACTTCTTCATTTTTTCCTCTCCTAAGGCCGGCCTGACCTTGGCATCTTCTGACCTCCAACGAGTAGCATACTCGCGAAAGGTCTCCGTTGGTTTCTTATTTAGGTTCTGGATGTAGAATACATCTGATGCATTCTCCGTGTTGAACCAGAATCTATCCATGAAGTCCGTTGCCATGCTTACCCAATTAGACCATTTATTTGTATCCTGGCTTATGTACCAGGACAATGCATCTCGTTTTAAGCTCCTCATGAGGAGTTTCATGTAGATTCTTTCATCTTTTCCCACGCCGACCAATTTGTCGCAGTAAGTCCTCAGATGGACTCTTGGATCACCAGCACCATCAAACATCTCGAACTTAGGAGGTTTGTACCCCTCGGGTAGTTCGACATCAGGTTGTATGCAAAGATCTTCAAAGTTCAGCCCCTCAATCCCTTTAACTCCTTCGACGCCTTGAATTCGGTTGGTCAATTTCTTGAGTTCCTCGGCCAGATTCCTGATGAGCCTATCCTTCTCGTCGGACTCAGGGGTATGAGGTGTGGAATGAGCCACGGTTTCCACATAAATGGGATTATCGTAAGCCTGGAACTGGTCTTTTGTCTGATCCTGGAGAGGTGGAGTATTATGGTGACAAGCATTGCATTGTGCTGGCGGGACTGGGTCCTTGGGATGATTTGGTGGTTTAGGGATGTTTTGTGGTAAAGTGGGGTTTGGAGCATTTGGGAAGGGGATGTCTGGAACATTGAGGGAAAGTGATAAGTGAGCCAAATTCTTGACTTGGTCAAGTTCCTCTTGGAACTTCAGCAGTTTTTTTTCCAGCGGAGACATACCCCCGTGCAGAACCTGAATACCTCGACCATCAGTGATCTCAACCTGTTCATCCTTGTTGTCTTTTCTGGTGCCGCTTGCATATTCCATCTTAGTTTTACCCTTGCTTTTTCCTTTGGGAGGAGTCAAGTTATTCTTTGAATTTGTGATCAAGTTCCTGCTGACAAGACAAGAGAGAAAGCACATTGCAAGCTATATGGACTTAACGCTTATGGAATGCTTGTATAGGGGTAAGCAGATTAACTGGCCAACTTTCATCATTCAACTCTTGGACAAAGTTATAAATGGAACCAAAGTACACGTTATTCCTTATGGCTTTATTCTGACGGTTGTGCTTGCCCACTTTGAGGTTCCTGTGAAGAAACCTGAGATGGATAATGCTAAGGATTATTTTGGGAAAAACACTTTGCTGACATGTGATTATATTGTCAATGTTCCTAAGGATGAATCTGGTTCATCTAGGAAGCAGTCAGTCAATAGCAACGTCAGTTCATTGGTGCAGGAAGGTGAGATAAAGGGTGCGGAGATCCTTCGATTGAAATCTCGCCTTAATGAGGTTGAAGCTGATCAGGATGCTCTCAAAGTTGAATTAGCCAAGGAGAAAGAAAAATGAAGGTGTTCTTCAACAAATGCTTTCTCTCCTTCAAACCAAGACTTCTACCTCATCTGCCCCTTCCCAACCTTAGGAAGTCTAGAGCTACCAAAAACCCCTCTCAATGCCCAGTTCGGGATTTGTTCTGTTTCTATTTTTTTGTTATGTTTTGCTCATGGTTATGGATTTTTTAGTTCTTTATGTGTATGGTGTTTTGATTACTGACTAATCAATGAATTCTGCTTTTGTTAGTTATTGACTTTGTCTTAGTTTCTTACATAGCTTACACTTATTGGTTTCTTTTGATGATTAATCATATTTGCACCTGCAGTTGCCTCAATGGCCATGAGTAATAGTTAACAACTCTGGTAAGTTTGTCATTTTGTAACTTTTCGACGATGCCAAAAGGGGGAAGAAATGTGCTTTTCAAAATTTCAAAATGTTGTGATATTTATAACCTAATGAACCTGGTCTCTCGATGATAAGTGCTTAAACCATACAAAGTGTTTGAAGTGTATACAGGGTTAAGCACAGAGTTTGTCATCATCAAAAAGGGGGAATTTGTTGACCCGAGTCACTGCATGATTTTGAAGATTAACAAATGTCTACCTAGTTGAACCAGGTCCATTAGGGAAAACATACTTGAACAGTCTCATTGGCACAAGAACCGTCTATGTACAGGAGATAAGTGATTGTGAATTATCCATGAACCAAGAGGTTGTATCCTAATGAGAAAAGTTTGCAAATTGATAAGAGGTTAGAGTTCGAGTTCAGCGAGGAAAGAAACGGGAAGAAGTTGAGATAAATACAACTCTTCCACCAAGGAAGAGTTGCATTAGAACTAAACAAGAACATCTCAACTACTGGCGCTATATATGTTGAAGCATTTCTACTGAAGAATGTATCGCAAAAAGGAAGTAGTGAAACAAGAATTGAAAGCAAAATTCCCAGAGCTATTTTGCAAGCAGAATCCTTGTGCGACACAAAGGCTACTGACCAGCTAGAAGAACCAGTTCCATCTGTTTGTCTTTCGAGTCTAGTTGGTTGTAGTAGGTGATTTAATATTTTATCTTTAAGCTTTATTAGAAGCAATTGTAATAGGTACACACTGTTAAAGTTAGAGTTAACTTGAAGTTTGTCGCAATTAGCTAGATGCTAGTTTGCCACAAAGGGATTAGAGTTAGTCCTAGGTTTACAAAAGAGTTTATTTTGTAAATGTTGTTTGGCTCAGAATCGTAGTGAAGAGTTTGGGAAAATCCTACTGAGTAGTAGGTCGTGGTTTTTTCACCTTTTTATTTCTTTCCTCTTCTTCTTCTTGCCCTTCCTGAGCCGAGGGTCTATTGGAAACAACCTCTCTACCTGATTTAGGTAGGGGTAAGGTCAGCGTACAGACTACCCTCCCCAGACCCCATATGTTGCGATCAAACTGGGTTTGTTGTTGTTGTTGTTGTTGTTGAGCCAGGTGTTTTCCATGTAAAAATCTATGTGTTTTTACTTTACTACATTTATTATTCCGCACCAGTAGAAGTTGGAACACCAAGAAGAACCAGGTTCTTCTATTGAGACAACACTCGAAAAATTGGACACCACACAAATCACCCCCTCCCCCCTTGTGTGGTATTGAAGTATAAAACATCAAAGATGAATCCAAAAGGAAATTCTCTCCCAACTGGCAAGGTCCTTACATGGTTAACAGAGTACTGATAGGAGGAGCCCTCATACTCGCAGAAATGGACGGAGAAATCTAGCCAAAGCCAATCAATTCGGATGCAGTCAAGCGATATTATGTGTAAACTATTTGTGTTTTTCTCATATGATGTAAATTGAACTACGCTCAACCTGATTCTTGTTTAAGAGGGAATACGTAGGCAGCCCTGTGGGTTCGGTCACAATTCAATAATATTTTTATTTTCCCAACAATCAGAAACTGGGGCAGAATTTTGAGGAGGACCCTCAAAATTATGAAGCAAGTTCAGTCGATCATAGTGTATGGAACAGTCAGAAGTGTCGTCCATTCAACTGGGGAAGAATTTTGAGAAGGACCCTCAAAATTCTACAGCAAAGGAAATCGCGATGTCCCTGATCGTGTCACAGTCACTAGTTCATCTAACTGATTTCTAAACTATATTTTACTATAAAAACTATGCATGCCTGCTTTTGAAATAAACTCCGTTTTAGCAAATGCTGCCCCAATGATTTGAACAGGATCTTCAGATAGAGAAAAGCAAGTAAAGCAAGCCGACAGAGGCACGAACCGACCTGCCCCCCTACAGCACTCACGGGTTTTCTTTGAACGCAGGAACAAGGAATATGCACACCTTGGAACCACAACCTTCATAACAACAGAGATACCGAATCCACTTCCAGCTAAGAAACACTCTACTATAATTTATTATTTGTTCATTGCATGAGACTAAGATCTGTCTCAACCTTGCATGAGGCTAAGCCCTGCCTCCACATTTGCATAAGGCTAACCATTTCCTTCATTTTGCATGGGACTAAGCCCTGTCCCAAATTTTGCATGAGGCTAAGCCTTACCTCACTATTTGCATAAGGCTAAGCTCTGCCTTCTATTTGCACGAGACTAAGCTCTATCTCAATCTTGCATGAGGCTAAGCCTTGCCTCCATATTTGCATGAGGCTAAGAAATTCCTTTATATTTGAGTGAGGCTAAGTGTTGCCTCTACATTTGCATGAGGCTAAGCCTTGCCTCTCTATTTGCTTAAGGCTAAACATTGCCTTCACTTTGCACGGGACTAAGCCCTATCCCGAATCTTGCATGAGGCTAAGACCTACCACCATATTTGCATAAGGCTAAGCATTGCCTTCACTCTGCATGGGACTAAGCCCTGTCCCGAATCTTGCACTAAGCCTTGCCTCTCCATTCGCACAAGGCTGAGCATTGCCTTCAATTTTCTAGGGACTAAGCCCTGTCCTGAATTTCGCATGAGGCTAAGCCTTGCCTCTCTATTTGTATAAGGCTAAGCATTTCCTTTACTTTGCATGGGACTAAGCACTGTCCCGGACCTCGCGCTAGACTAAGCATTGTCTTTATATGCATTATCTATTCTCTTCTTTCGGGCTAAGCTCTGCCCTCAACTTCATACAAGACTAAGCCTTGTCTTGTTGCTTCTAGCATCATGTCTTGCACCTCATGGGCTGAAATATCGCCAATTTTTCTGAAGGTGTCATAGTCTGAAGGCACCATCCTCATAGCTGGAAGACACCATGACATGTCCTGAGGATCTCTCAAACTTGCATATCATTATTTACTGGCATCATGGTTAGGAGACACCATTTTCATGGCCCGAGAACATCATTTCATGGCCTGCGAATCTCTTACCCACAATTCATGGCCCAGGACATCATAGTCTACGGACGTCATCCTCAACCGTTCAAAGACAATTCTCATGGTCTGAAGGGAATTTGCATCATGTTTAAATTTACGCAAAGATATATGCTTGTAGTACATCTCTTATTTGCAGGCAACTCGATAAGAAACCATTATCTCAGCAGGAGAAATCCTGCTCCATTTCCCCCACACCANTGAAAAAAAAAAGGGTTCCAAAAAATAAAACAGCCAGGGAAAATTTCCCATTTTAATTCCCCCCCCCCCCCCCAAAAAAAAACCCTACTCACTCTCTCATTTCAGCCTCTCTCCTTTCCCTGTCCTCCCCTCTTCTCTCCCCAACACTCCCCCTAACCCTAGAAGTCGTCACCGAAAAACCCCGTTCCAAGGGGTTTCTCTGTGATTTCCGGCCCCTACCTCACCTCTTCTAGTTGTTCGATTATGTTATTATATGAAGGAAACTCGAAGAGATTCAACTTAAATTTGTTCAAAACCTTTTCATGAGCTTACCTATGGTCATCTCCGTTTGTGAGTATTATTATTTTCGTGTTTATGGCTCGAATCTCTGGTTCCAAACCAGATTTCCTTTCGTCTCGGTCATTTTTCAAAAAACCTCATCTCTTTCTACTTGGGTCTGTTCAGATCCTTGTAGATCTAAGATGATTTTAAGTGTTATTTGGTATTTTCCTCTGAAAACCTTATGTTTTTCCTTATTACTAATCGATTTCAATATTTTCTAAAATTAGGGTTTCGTCTCAAGTTCTCTGCAAAAAGGGTTTAAAGCTTCTAAGTGCTTGAATCTGATTATCTTTACTAGTTTGACTGATTTTTGGGTCTATGCTTTAAACCCTAGGTTTTCTGCTTATTTCACTTATTATTTCGATGATTTGCCCGTTATTTTCCATCTTTGTCAATTAGAAGAGATTGACTGATTCCATTAGGGCTCAAATTATATATATTTTTCTTCCGAAATTAATATTTCTATGTGATTCTTTACCTATTTTCCTTATTTTGTGACACCTAATGATACTACTTGCCTTAATTAGATTGTAGTCTGATTTATGGANGCTAAGCTCTGCCCTCAACTTCATACAAGACTAAGCCTTGTCTTGTTGCTTCTAGCATCATGTCTTGCACCTCATGGGCTGAAATATCGCCAATTTTTCTGAAGGTGTCATAGTCTGAAGGCACCATCCTCATAGCTGGAAGACACCATGACATGTCCTGAGGATCTCTCAAACTTGCATATCATTATTTACTGGCATCATGGTTAGGAGACACCATTTTCATGGCCCGAGAACATCATTTCATGGCCTGCGAATCTCTTACCCACAATTCATGGCCCAGGACATCATAGTCTACGGACGTCATCCTCAACCGTTNTGATTGATTTGTTTACCTTATTTGAATCCCAATCTGAGTTGTTAACTGATTCTCCCCAATTTAGAGGGAGTTTCCCTGATTCTTTTGAATTATTTGGCCAAGTTTATCCCCCAATTAACTGGCCAATTGTATTTGCTTGCCTTATTTGTGAACTCTAATTTTCTTACCTTAATTATTTTACTCTGCTAAGTGCTATATAAAACTCATTCTAATTTTTCTTTCAAACACACGAACACACTAAAAAAGAAACATGCACACAAACTCTTGCTCTTATTCAGACCNATTCTCATGGTCTGAAGGGAATTTGCATCATGTTTAAATTTACGCAAAGATATATGCTTGTAGTACATCTCTTATTTGCAGGCAACTCGATAAGAAACCATTATCTCAGCAGGAGAAATCCTGCTCCATTTCCCCCACACCACTTCAAACCTGACCGCTTACCGTAACCGTTTCACCCAATTAAACCTTATGTTTGTTCTTGTGATAACTTCATCGGTATATTCCGCCGGTGAATCCAGAACTACACAAGTCCTGATTTCTGTAAAATCAGGGATATGTAGGTAGCTCGGAAACCACAATGAGGTACATGTCTCTCAAACCACCCTACTCGATCAAAATAGCCCATCATATCTTTACTCGATAACTCTTTCATCCTTCCCGGGTAAAGAAGGGCAGCTGTTGATACCCAACTTTTTCCTATATTATTTTCAAAATGCATATATATCTTCAAAACAATGCATGAGCATCAATTAATATTTTTTCCATAATTTTCTAAAAATATTTATGGATTTTTAATTAATTTATCCCAGTATTTGATTATCTAAATAATTATAAATTGCATCACAAACGATTTTATAATAATTTTATTACTTAATTTTACCAATTATATTTATACAAAGCTTTAATTATTTTATGAATAACCACATTTACATTTGTAGCCTATAATTGCAATAACCTTGCAATAATAGCCCATATGATGCATAATTAATTTATTTCACCATAAAATAGATTTTTATATTTTTATAATATTAAGTAATTATTTTAAATCATTTTTATAATATATTAATTATTTTTACAAATTATTTATCAAATTAATTGGGTATTTNAAAATTAGGGTTTCGTCTCAAGTTCTCTGCAAAAAGGGTTTAAAGCTTCTAAGTGCTTGAATCTGATTATCTTTACTAGTTTGACTGATTTTTGGGTCTATGCTTTAAACCCTAGGTTTTCTGCTTATTTCACTTATTATTTCGATGATTTGCCCGTTATTTTCCATCTTTGTCAATTAGAAGAGATTGACTGATTCCATTAGGGCTCAAATTATATATATTTTTCTTCCGAAATTAATATTTCTATGTGATTCTTTACCTATTTTCCTTATTTTGTGACACCTAATGATACTACTTGCCTTAATTAGATTGTAGTCTGATTTATGGAATTTAATTGACTTCTATACAGTCTGTGATTGATTTGTTTACCTTATTTGAATCCCAATCTGAGTTGTTAACTGATTCTCCCCAATTTAGAGGGAGTTTCCCTGATTCTTTTGAATTATTTGGCCAAGTTTATCCCCCAATTAACTGGCCAATTGTATTTGCTTGCCTTATTTGTGAACTCTAATTTTCTTACCTTAATTATTTTACTCTGCTAAGTGCTATATAAAACTCATTCTAATTTTTCTTTCAAACACACGAACACACTAAAAAAGAAACATGCACACAAACTCTTGCTCTTATTCAGACCTTTCTGTTACTTGTGTTTGCTGCACTGTCTAGCCGGCTGAAAGCCAAGGCTAGACTATTGGATTCTGCATACTTTCACCTTCCTGTTTTCTATTTCTTAACTGGTATGTCTCCTCTCTTATTATCATTCTATACGCATTGAAGCTAGACTTATGTCTTTCTGTTTATTAACCTTAATCAACATGACTACTTCTGTGTAGCTATACTTATGTCTTTTCTGTTTATTGCTTTCAATCAACATGACCACTTCTGTGTAGCTAGACCTATGTATATCTGTTATTTCTCCTAATCATCATGACTACTTTTGTATCATATGTAGTTAGACCTATGCCTTCCCATTTATCGCTCTTAACCAATATGTCCCTATTTCTGTTATCATAGCTTCTTCTATGTGCTATTAGACTCAATATATTTCTGTATTGGTGTTGATCTTCTAATCATCTCTTTTTCAACTTCTATGCTTCAGTTCCTATTCTCTATGACTTGCATGATTAGTTCACTCTGAACCTCAATATGTGCATGTTCATTATGTGTTTCCTGTTTATTTCAACCAGTATGCTTTAGTCTTGTTGCTTCTTTGTCTCATATGGCTGTGTGGTTTGTGTTTCAACATGTTCTTGTTTTGTACTATGTTTCTCTGGACCAGCATGACTTAATTCTTGTTCTAGCATGTCCCTGTTTTGCCCATGACACTTGAAACTAGCATTGTCTAACTCTTACTGCCTCACCATGTTCTGAATTGTAGTGGATTAGTCTTTTCAATTTCAGGATGTTTCTCTTTGCTTAGTACACGTCCATATGCTCACCTAGTGATAGCTAATGAACTAAGTCAATCCTAGGCAATGTGAAATCTTGTTTGAAGTAATTGTGATCATGTTCTGTCTATTGTTTGACTGTTGGAATCTTTGTTTGAACTCAAAGTGCTGAAATGACTCTGTTTGTTCCTATTCCTTTCTAAGATCCAAACTGTTTTCCTAAAGCTCTCCTATTTTTCATATACTATTTTCAAATCTTACTCTTAGATATTTAAGGTCCTGCCCATCCAGTGTGAGCATTGCCTAGGATTCCATGAGACACCTCCGAACTCTGACACACTGGGGCTGGCTTTTCCAAACTTGTTTACAAAACTATTTCTTTGAAAAGGTTCTAGTAAGAGCATTGTCCGGGGTCCCTGAGGCCCTTGGGAACTTTGACACACTAGAAACCCATTTGGTGTATTATGGACAACATGTTGAGCATCAGACTTGGTTGAAGGCCTGGCTTCCAGGTTTACTCTTGGGCCTATCCAGGCTCCCTATGGTATAGTAATTTTCATTCTGTAATTCATTTGTATCGGTTAGTAATAATAATCCTTGTAAAACAGATATAGGGTGATTAGTAAAACTGGGAGGGATTTTATATATCTTTTATCATATCCGGGTAGAAACCATGCCCATAGGCTATTGTGATGATATTTATATTCATTAGAAACCATGTTCATAGGGTCTAGCTCATTATGCAAAATTTTCATCCTAGAAATCCTGCTTCTAGGTCATTTATCAATTCTGCATTAATGATCATGTTCTCAAACTTTCATGTGTGCATTAGAAATCATGTCTCTAGGAATTTCCTTGTTGAATTTGCTTGAAAACTGGCTAGCGCCTTTATTCGCCTAGATATCATGCCTATAGGAAACACATACAAAAAAATTAGTCTTGACAACTTAGATATCATGTCTATAGGAAAAGTATATAAAATCAGTTTCTGTGTCATGAAACAATGCTTGCGATCATTTTTAGCACATAGACAACATGCCTATAGGGTATAAAACATAAACTATGTCTGTTTAAATTAATCACTGGTTCCTAATTATGTTTGATTAACGTTTAGAGGTAACGTCCATATGATACTGCTGATCAACACCTAGGAAAGCATGTAAGACAATCAAAATTCTGAAGCTGTAAAATTGTGTTTGATTTACTGCTTATAAACTGCCCAGATTCAGCAAGTAATAAAATCAGTAGGCAAACTGATAGGTATTCATTGCCTTGCCTTAATAAAACTGTTGCATATTCTGTTTTGTGCTCATCTAGGTATCCTGCTATAGGACCTATAAATCATTTAAACTGCTTTGTCTGAATATGCGTGCAATTGTTTGTTTATTTGTGGAGGTAAATAGGAGCCCTTAACTGCTCTTTACGTGATAGTCCAATTTGATTTTGTTTGACGCCTAGTTTTTCTCCTTTTAAGCACCATAGGTGAGCCTAGAACCACCTTAAATAGAGGTCCTAAGCACCTCCAGGTCCATAGAAAAGGGACGAGTAATGCACGCATAGGGTACGTACTCGATTAGAATGCTTAGAAAATAATTAAGGGGAGGGTAATTAGGTAGTAAAGAATATGATGACCTATGCGCTAATACTACGCGTAACACCTCTATTTGAGGAAGGTTACCGAGTATTACACAGAAGTGATCCTATAGGATAATAAACCTAGGACCCCATTTACTCCCATTTTTAATTGTTCTTTATTTGTTTAAATTGCGTTATGACTAATTCGCTTAAATTGAGTTTCATCGGGACCCACCGTTGTGGACCTTGAGGGGTGCCTAACACCTTCCCTTCAAGGTAATATCGAGACCTTGCCCAATATCTAGTAAAGTAAACCGGTTAATGAGTTATTTGCTTTAGGTGCCCTAACATACCTTAAATCTGTTAGGTGGAGACTCTTCAAATTCCATACCCCTTTCCAAAAGGACATGATTTGTCCCAAAAATGTCGAAACCCGGACTCTGTGAGGAAAAAGGGGTCGCAACAGTTGCATATTGGTAGAGTGTGGGAGGATTCTGCGGGCGTTGGTTAGGTGTGTTCTGAGGAGGTACCAGGTTTTGGGTATTTGGATGGTTTATATCTGGGACATTTAGTGTGAGGGAGAGGTTTTCCAAGTTACGGACCTCCTCAAGCTCACCTTGTAGTTCAAGTATTTTCTGTTCAAGCCGCAAAACCAAATCATTTGGGGCCGGAGTACTCCAACCATCAGAAGTTTCCACATTCTCAACATGTGTGGTGTTGTCTTTTCTGACGCCACTCATATCTTCCATCTTAGCTTTCCCTTTGCCTTTAGGTACACTTAGAGAAGGAGGAGGTGGAGGGCCTCTGGATCTGGTGTGATATGCTGATGAGGCCAGTATGCGCGAACCAACCTTGGGGAATTGGAATAATAAAAAAGAAAGAAAAACAAAAGGTAACCAAGTCAGTGAGAATTCTAGAAAAAGTATTTGCAATATTTAAACACATATTACGGGAATGTAAATTCACGTCCTAATTTGGGAGCCTCGTTCTGCCCGAGGTAGGCCTAGCGACAAGTAGATTTGGAGAATTTTAATGCCAATAATTGCCTCATTTCATTAATGTAATAATTAAGACGAATCTAAAACGACAATAAATAAGATAAGTCACTAATGACACTTGGCCTTATTACATTCGAAAAGCAAAAACAAATAAACCTAATCTACTTGGTCCCAGAAGGACCTTCTTCAGGCCTGACTCTCTTGGCTCCATCAATTAGATTCCATAGGTCTCGCATATCCAGCAACAGGTATGCCCTAGCGAGATGTCCTCATTCGATACCTTCAGCATTCTAGCAGTCTATGACTCCTTTCCTCATTCTTCCCTTCTAACTCCATCAGACCCTGCTCCAGATATTCCAGCCTTTCATTCGATCTAGTAGCCATTTCTCATCATTCATTAATCAGTTCCATATCAGTCTTGTGTTGTTCCATATGCTCAGCCTCATACTCGTGAACTCTTTTGCGCAGTCTGTTATATTTCACCTGTGCTTTAGCAACTTCATCTATAACTCTGTTTCCTCGATCGACCCCTGTCTCGACTATTCCCGCTATGCTATCTTCAAACCATGACGGGTAAAAGTGCACATGCCCTGTGTGATATCGGTCGGGCTCGATGGTGTCCCTTTCCACAATAACCTTCAAGTTCCACATATGTTGAGCTTCACATTTTTATGGGATGTTGTCATCTTGAAAATCCGCCCTGTAGTGATTCATTTTGGAGACTCGCGGTATGATTTGCTTTTTACCAGCTTGTCTCACGACCCTGATATGAACATAAGGGTGTATGCCCCTTAACCCGATCAACACTAAGTGCGGAACATCCCTAGATCTGATGATGAGATCACTGGGTGGAGAACCATTCGAACATCCAGTGAACCTGGTCCTCAGTCAAATTGTCGAAAAATTGCACCCATTCAGTAGCATTCTACGGTTGAGCAAACATGTATGGATAAAGGTCATTCTCTTGGGGTGATGAAAAGTTATGTGATCATTCCAAGGTCTTCGTGGAAACTCTTGGCGGTATTGACCTCGCTGGAAATGTTCTAGAAACCAAATCTGTAGTAGCAGATTACAACCCTCGAAGTGTTTGAACCCCTTCTGGCAGCAAACCAAGGCCCGATATATGTCTGCTATAATCATAGGGACAATAGTATATGTTTTCCCCTCGATTCCCTCCATTAAGGCTTTGGTTACCATGGCCAGTCTGGTGTGAATTCTGTCCATTTTTCTTGGAAACACCATCATACACAAGAAGTAGGCGATGGACACGAAAACCCTGCGATGAATCCAACCCAAGGAAGTGATGGATAACTCGTCATAAAAGATACGATAAGATTTGTTGTGACCGTATCATTCATAAAGGAAGTGGAAAGGTATGTAGGACTTCTTCAGACACACCAAGTCGTCATTCTTTCTTAAACCCATCATTTTCAGAAACCCTTTGGGAGTGCGATTTTCTGGCACCAATAAACCGGGACTGTCCTAAGGTAGTCCAGTGTATCCCCATATTTCCTCCAAAAGAGGGGTCATTTCTATGTCGCCAAAACGGAATACAACCCCTTATTCGTCCTAGAATATAGTGGCAGCTTCAATCAACATGTTGTTTGGTTGGATATCTAATAAGGAAGGTAAGTTTCCCAAGACCTTTTTTCACATGCTTTTTGTCGATTGATGGAAGGTCTTCCCACCAATCTAGCAATAATAGTGGTATGTTTCGGACCATGCCAAACCTGGGAACTTCGTGTCTCATTTTCTACAAAACAAATAAGGTTAGACCCTTTCCCCCTCCGGATTCGACTATTTATACATTAACGATTAGCGTATTGGTATTTATTTCTCCAAATTAATGCACAGATCGTGTTTGCATCCGTTGGGATTATGGAAACCCCGATGGACTTTGGACAAGGTTTTTCTTAAAGGGTTATTATGTGGACAACACATTAACCCATGCTAGGTTTGACCATGATGCATGTACAGTCATAATCAGAGTAAGGTTTCTATAGAGGTCTAGACTGGTACCCTCAAGCGGACAACTTGAGGGGGAAAGGCATGGAACCGTCGACTGCACCGTTGATCTACTAGTTTTACCGCAAATAAGCCTTTCCAAATTCAAAAATGGAGATATAGGAATAACCCAAACACTCATCAAGTGTTGTTATGGTTTTAATTACGCACGAGTAGAATATGATGTTGAGCATGATTTATGCAAACATAAAATAACACGTTGTCAAGTAATTGCATGATGAAAAATGATAAATGCGGTATTTAATAATTGTAAATGCGCTTAAGAAAGAAAAAACAAGGAGACAAGTCAGTTTCCATAGTGAAGAGTAATAAAATAGGAAAGGAAAATCGTAAATGACTAAAGATATGCAAATAAATTCACATAAAGTATGTAAGGGAAGGGGTATGCAAGTATTCACAAAATCAGGTTCGTTATGGTAAGAGCCTAAAAACAATATCACCAGCAAGGTTGCCATGCTATCGGTCCACCATTTCCTTGCGAAATCGGGTTTCGTCATTTTTGGGACAACTCCTTTTGGGATGGGTAAGGAATTGGAAGAGTCGCCGCCTAACGGATTAAGGTGCGTAAGGTCACCTAGAGCAATTAACTCATATAACCTATTTACATCACCAGAGATCGGGTAAGGGCTCAAATTACCTTGAGGGGAAGGTGTTAGGCACCCCTCGAGGTTCACAACGGTAGGGCCCGCCGAACTTAAATTAAGCGAATTAGTCTAAAAGGGAAGAAAAGCAATTTGGACAAATAAATACTCAATTTATTTTTAAATAGGAATAGGGAGAGGGGGTCCTAAGCTTTTTAGCATATAGGATCACCTCGTGCAATACTTTGTAACTCCCTCAAGTCGGGGTGCTACTCATAGCATTAGCGCACAGACTATCATCTCCTTACTACCCAATTACTATCTTTAAGTTGTTACTTAAGTGTTCTAGTTTATTCTAGCTCGTTCCTTATGCGTGCACTACCCGTCCCTTACCTATGGCCCTGGAGGTATTAGGACCTCTATTTGGGATAGTTCTAGACCCAACCTATGTTGCTCAAAAATGTAAAATCTAGGAGACAAGCAAAAAAACTAATAGAACTTTCAGATAAAGAACAAGTACGGGCTCACATTTTTATCAAATTTAAATTCTAAA
This sequence comes from Nicotiana undulata, assembly GCA_005239495.1. Lineage (NCBI taxonomy): Eukaryota > Viridiplantae > Streptophyta > Magnoliopsida > Solanales > Solanaceae > Nicotiana > Nicotiana undulata. The sequence goes on along the minus strand of ML292381.1, from coordinate 7,826 downwards.
AATCACTATTTCTCATATTTTCACATTAAAGCTTTCCGATTTCACGCCCAGAGTGCGAACGCAAATCGAGGTATTTAATTTTAGTCTCTTTATGGCTATAAGCATGGAACGAAGTCTAATTTTATAATATGACCCCTTGGGTCATCACAATATCCACCTCTAAAACACACGTTCGTCCTCGAACGGACATAGAAAGTTACCTGAATTTGCAAACAATTATGGATATCTACTCTGCATGTCCGACTCGGACTCCCAGGTAGCTGCCTCAACGGGGTGGCCTCTCCACTGCACTCGAACTGAAGGATAAATCTTAGATCACAACTGGCAAACTTGCCGGTCTAAAATGGCTACCGACTTTGCCTCAAAAGTCAAGTCTTTTTCCAACTGGACAGAGCTGAAATCTAACACGTGGGACGGGTCACCGTGATATTTCCAGAGCATCGACACATGGAATACCGGATGAACTGAGGATAACCCTGGAGGCAACGCAAGTCTATAAGCTACCTCCCCCAACTTATCAAGAATCTCAAACGGCCCGATATATCTAGGGCTCAACTTACCCTTCTTATCAAATCTCATAACACCCTTCATGGGCGACACACGAAGCAATACTCGCTCTCCAATCATGAATGCCATATCCCGGACCTTTCGATCGGCATACTCTTTTGCCTAGACTGAGCTGCACGAAGTCTCTGCTGAATAATCTTGACCGTATCTAAGGCCTCCTAAACTAAGTCTGTAACCAAAAACCGAGCCTCTTCCGACTCAAACCATCCAACTGGCGATCTGCACCATCTCCCATACAACGCCTCATAAGGAGCCATCTGAATGATCGACTGATAACTATTATTATAAGCAAACTCCGCTAGCAGCAAGAACTGATCCCATGAACCTCCAAAGTCGATAACACAAGCGCGGAGCATGTCCTCCAATATCTTAATAGTACGCTCTGACTTCCCGTCAGTCTGAGGGTGAAATGTTGTACTCAACTCTACTCGCGTACCCAACCCACGCTGAACTGCCCTCCAAAAGTGCGAAGTAAACTGCGTACCTTGCACACCATGAAGGCGAACAATCTCCCGGATATATAACTCAGCCAACCGCTATGAAGTATAAGTACTTTCCATAGGAATGAAATGTGCTAACTTAGTCAGCCTATCCACAATAACCCAAACCTCATTGAATTTCCTCTGAGTCCGTGGGAGCCCGACCACGAAGTTCATAGTGATACGTTCCCACTTCCACTCAGGAATCTCTATCTGCTGAAGCAAACCACCAGGTCTCTGATGCTCATACTTTACATGCTGACAATTTAAGAAACGAGCCACATAAGCCACAATGTCCTTTTTCATCCTTCTCAACCAATAATGTTGTTTCAAATCTTGGTATATTTTTGTTGCACCTGGGTGAATAGAATACTTGGAGTTGTGGGCCTTCTCAAGGATCAACTCCCGAAGGCCATCAACATTAGGCACACATAACCTACCCTGCATCCTTAAAATACCATCCTTTTCAACGGTAACCTGCTTGGCATCACCGTGCCAAACTATGTGCCTAAGGACCGCCAAATATGGGTCATCATCCTATCGCTCTCGAATACGATCAATTAGAGAAGAACGAGCAACGATACAAACTAGAACATTGCTGGGCAAAATATCCAACCTCACGAACTGATTAGCCAAAGTCTGAATGTCCGAAGCCAACGGTCTCTTGCCAACTGAAATATACGCAAGACTGCCCATACTCACCGCCTTTCTACTCAATGCATCGGCCACCACATTGGCCTTCCCCGGGTGATACAATATGGTGTCATCATAATATTTTAATAACTCTAACCACCTCCGTTGCCTCAAATTTAGATCTTTTTGCTTGAATAAGTACTGGAGTCTGCGATGATCAGTAAAAATCTCACACGGCACGCCATAAAGATAATGCCTCTAAATCTACAAAGCATGAACGATGGCTGCCAACTCTAAATCATGAACAAGGTAATTCTTCTCATGGACTTTCAATTGACGAGACACATACGCAATCACCCTGACATCCTGCATCAACACTGCTCCAAGGACAACTCGAGAAGCATCACAATACACCGTGAAAGAACCCGAATCTGATGGTAACACCAACACCGATGCTGAAGTCAAAGTTGTCTTGAGCTTTTGAAAGCTCGCGTCGCACACATCTGACCATTTAAATGGGGAACCCTTCTGAGACAATTTAGTCATTGGGGATGATATGGATGAGAACCCCTCTATAAAACGAGGGTAGTAACCAGCTAAACCCAAGAAACTCCTAATATCCGTAGTTGTAGTGGGTCTAGTCCAGTTCTTGACTGCCTCTATCTTCTTAGGATCAACCTGAATACCCTCAGCTGATACGATATGGCCCAAAGAGGCTACTGAATCTAACCAGAACTCACATTTAGAAAACTTGGCATACAACTGATTATCCCTCAAAGTCTGGAGTGCTATACGGAGATGTTGCTCATGCTCTTCCCGACTGCAGGAGTATATAAGAATGTCATCAATGAACACGATCACAAAAGAGTCCAGATGGGGCTTGAAAACCCGATTCATTAAGTCCATAAAGGCTGCTGGAGCATTAGTCAGTCCAAAATACATAACTAAAAATTCATAGTGTCCATACCTCGTCCGAAAGGCTGTCTTAGGGATATCAGACGCCTTAATCTTTAGATGATGGTAGCCTGACCTTAAATCAATTTTTGAAAACACTCTAGCACCCTGAAGCTGATCAAATAAGTCATCAATTCTCGGCAACAGATATTTATTCTTGATAGTAACTTTATTAAGCTGCCTGTAGTCTATGCACATTCTCATTGTCCGACCTTTCTTCTTTACAAACAAAACCGGTGCACCCCAAGGAGAGACACTAGGTCTTATGAGACCTTTATCTAGAAAGTCTTGCAACTGTTCTTTCAACTCTTTCAATTCTGGTGGGGCCATCCGATATGGAGGAATGGAAATGGATTGCGTGCCCGAAGCCATATCAATACAGAAATCAATGTCCCTGTCGGGCGGCATACCCAGCAGGTCTGCAAGAAATACCTCAGGAAACTCACGCACGATGGGAACTGACTGTATAGGAGAAACCTCAGCATAAGAATCACGAATATGAGCCAAATATGCCAAACACCCCTTCTCCACCATGCAACGAGCCTTAGCATATGAGATTACACGGATGGGAGAATGACTAGGAGTCCCTTTCCATTTTAATCGAGGCAACTTTGGTAAGGCTAAAGTAACTGTCTTGGCGTGACAGTCTAAAATAGCATAATAGGGCGACAACCAATCCATGCCCAATATAATATCAAAGTCAACCATGTCTAGAAGTAAAAGATCAACACTAGTTTCAAGACCTTCAATGACTACCACGCACGAACAATATACTTGATCTACCATAATAGCATCCCCCACCGGGAACACTCAAGGGAACACGGGGCGCATCCAAATACGAGGCAAAATAAGAAGAAACATACGAAGAAGTAGACCCCGGATCAAACAAAACTGAAGCAGCTCTATCACAAACTAAGATGATACCTGTAATCACAACGTCGGAGGATTCTGCCTCGAGCCTAGCTGGAAAAGCATATAATCGGGGCTGAGCCCTACTGTGATGACCCAAAAGGTCATCCTGAGTAATTCCAGTTAAATCTGTGTTCCGAGGCCTCGAAAGCCTTCGTTAATCTTACCTCAATATGCGTGCGCAGCCCGGGCAGGCAGCCGGGAAACTTCCATGTAAAAATTTGATAAAAATGGGATTTTTGAATTGAATAATTGAATAAAGTTGACTTTGATCAATATTTTTGGTAAACGGATCCGGACCCGTGATGTGACGATCCCGGAGGGTCCGTAGGAAAATATGGGACTTGGGCGTATGCTCGGAATTGAATTCCGAGGCCCCAAGCCAGAGAAATGAATTTTTTAAAGAAAATTGTTTTCTGAAAATATTAAAGGAATGTGAAAGTGAATAATTATGTGAAAACCTTGTTACCGGGCCTGTGTTATGGTTCCGGAGCCCGGAACAGGTTTATTATATGTTGTTTGTCCTATCTGTGATTTTTGGTGTAAAACGGGTTTGATTTGATTGGTTTCGGGTCCAAGTGAGGAAAATGGAGTTAATGAACTTGTGAGGTTTCTAAAGAATTTGAAATGTGGCTTGAGAAGTGATTTTATGTTCCCGAGGTCCGAATGAAATTCCGAGACCGGGAATAGTTCCGTTGTGTCGTTTATAACTTATCTGCAAAATTTGAAGTCATTCCGAGTGGTTTAGGCCGGTTCGGAGCGTTAAAGTGAATTCTAGAATTTCAAAGTTCTTAAGTTTTGAATTCAGGGGTTTTGGAGAGTGATTTTTGAGTTTAGCATTGTATTGAGTGTTCCGTGAGCTCGAGCAAGTCCGTTCAATGAGATGGGACTTGTTGGTATTTTTGGACGGGGGCTCGGGTGGGCCCAGGTGCCTCCCGGACCGCGTGCGAGGCAAAAAAACCAGCAAAAACAACTGCTGGTGCACAACAGCTGGTGTGACCGCAGGTGCGGTTGCCCATCCGCAGGTGCAGGACCGCCCCTGCGGTCCCAGCCTCGCAGGAGCGAACCCCAGCCCCCTTGCCCAAGTCCGCAGGCGCGAGACCGCAGGTGCGGTCCAAGCCATCGTAGGTGCGACCCTTTCTGCAGGGGTGACCAGATTTCCGCAGGAGCGGGACCGTTGGTGCGGCTCCCAACCCCGCAGGTGCAAGCCCAGGGTCCCAGGCCCTTTTCCGCAATTGCGATCCTTTTCTCGCAGGTGCGAGACCGCACCTGTGGTCCTATGGTCACAGGTGCGGAAACCCTTGTTGGCAGCCCACTTAAATACTCCAAAATTTCGGGTTTTCCTCATTCTTTCCACCTTCAAACTCCATTAGAGGGCATTCAAGCTTGGGGCATCACCTTCCACGACCACCCACTGTAAGAGGTAAGTAAAACCCCATAAAACTTCTAATTTTAACAATAATTCCTAGCTTAATTCACTAATAAACCACCTAAAATCATTGAATT
>ML292379.1:0-32448 GCA_005239495.1 Nicotiana undulata | reverse complement strand
TGGGTAAGAAATCCTTAACCACAATGGTGAAATCTTCAAGACCCAAGTGTGTGTGCAAAGCCCTAGCTTCAAAACTTGTTCTTCTCTACTCAAAATATATTTACAAAACTGAAGAAATGTCCAAAAGATCGATCTCTAATCAATATCTACAGATATGTATGTATATCTATATTGTTGCCAAGGTATGCTTTTTATAGTGGGCCAAAAATTCGAGTAAAAAACGGACAAAAACACCCCTGTCGGGCTGATATGCGATCGCATTCTTGTCGCATAACAGGGATGCGATTCGCATCTTCACGTTGTCCATCGCATATCAAAACCCTAGGTTCCAGAGGTTCATCGCATTTGAGAGATGCGGTCCGCATTAGTGATGTGCGATCGCATTTGTGCGTCGCATTTACAATGTAGCTTCAGGCATCAGATGATGATGCGACTCAAATGCGAACCGCATGTGAGATATGCGGTCGCATATTTGACCGCATTTCAACCAATAAACTTGACTCAACTTTCTGTTGCGGTATGCGATCTCTGGGCTCGAAATGCGATTCGCATGTTGCATATGCGATCGCATTCGGCCATTGCTCCCCTTTTTTCTCTTCTTTACTCTCTTTTGCTCAATTTCACTCCAATTTGACCTTAACCACTTCATGGTCTCATTTTCCTGCAAATAGAGCAGTTATACACTAATACTAACCTCAAATATCCATTGAGCAACACAAAATCTACTGAAAAGAGCCAAAATGAGTGGTAAAATTGCCACTCATCAACACCCCCAACTTAGAGGTTTTGCTTGTCCTCAAGCAACTCAAAACTAATCACTCAATGAGGTTCTACTCTTTTAGACACAAGTTTCATTGCTCATATTCACAATTTACATTTTTCACTTAAGCATTAAACTTATGAATTTGGTTGGTACCAATAATTAATCTCAAGTATGCATCTTAATCGAATTACACCCTCATTTACAAACAAATTTAAGAAGTGCACGATTTTTTTCAAAAAAAAAACAATAAAGTGATAAGAAAAAAGCCTCAAGGAGTGACTCAACAACACTATTCTACTATACATGCCCGACTAATTTATATATATATATTTCACCATCCAGTCCTTATTCATATGCCCTCACAAGAACGAAAGAAAGTCCCAACTCACAATATTTACAATATCAACAACAAGGGACATATTTACAAAGTCACTCACACTCACAAAAATGTTCAAGTGCTACAAACGATCATACCATAAGCTTGCCCTTATTTTAATTCATAGCATATTCAAGAATATTCAGTTGGAGATCCCATAAGGACTTTATAAGCTTGTAACGTAGGTTTGGGGAAAGGTAGGATACACATTTGGAAAATGGCTACACCCTCCTTGAACACTACTTACATTTTTCTTCCTTTTTGCACTTTGTGTCAATTCAAACCACTTACCCTCATTCGCATCTGGTTACCAATCATAGAACCACTTTACACCTCAATTCCTCTCTTCAAAGCTCCCATATTCTTTTTGTGCTTTTCTTTTGTATTTTCCTTTTGTATTTTTCTTTTGTATTTTTCTTTTGGAGCTTGATTTCAAGAGAGTACCTTCCTAGTTTCCATTTTGACACTACACCCCCAACTTAGGCTTTTTGCCTCATTCTCAATATTCAAGGAGGGACGGGTTCAAAAGAGGAATTATTTTTCAAGAGGGAAAGGCTAGTATTGAGGTGACCAAAGCAAAAAAAGTTCAAGGCTCAAATGGGATAACTAGTGATAATATGTAAACAATTGTGGCTTGAAAGGCTAACAGGTTTTTAATAACACAAAGAATGCCTAAGGTCATTTCCCCAACCAAACACAACTATCATTAGCATTGAAAAACCAACCGGGCAAGTTCTAGATGATGGAAGAAAACACAAGAATTATTTATACAATCACTAACACACATGGCACATGAATTGATCAAGGATGGATCAATTTCTTTTTTTATTATTATATTATATGTTTATAGGAGTTTAGAGCAATAATTTCGAGCTAGTATGTAAAGAGTCACTACAAGAGCCAAGAATTTATCACAAAAATTGTTTTGCACCATGCAACTTATTTTTTTTCATTTAAAACTCATTTGGAGGGGTATTCTTAGATCACATTTCTCATACAAGAGATTAATTTCTTTAGTACCAAATAATCCAAGAGTCTCTTCCTAGCAACACAAGACTAATTCCCTTAAGAAAGTTGTCACACCATCTATCATAGGGACAAGTCACCCGGTTCACTTCAAAATGTATTTCTTGGGAAAGAACCGTAGCATGAAGAAAACCCAAGAAAGTATTATTACTACGGAAATGAAATGAACTAACTACTAAAAATGAAATTAAGAAGCTAAAAGTTAAAGATAAAATCAACTACTAAAACAGCTAAACCAAATCATACCAAGCCCGGCAAGGGCACATCATATCTATAAATAACACTAAAGCCCGGCAAGGGCACATAACAATGTCATCACCCAAGTCATAGATAGATACAATGTATAGAAACAACAAATATGCACATGCCACCCCCAACGTTAAATATTGCAGTGACCTCACTGCACAATATCAAAATAAAAGATCAAAGTTTGAGGGTCTCCCTGAGGTCTGCATCAGACTAGCAGACTGTATTGGAAGAATGGCTGGTCAAAATGGCCTGGGGTCATCACATACTTGGGTGGTGTTGCCCACTGGTAATTTTTGTACCTTCTTTGCACTGGTTTGGCCCCCCGATGTCCCAAACCTGCTCAATTCAACTCCAAAAAATGTGAAACTTGGCAGATTGGTTAGAAATAATATAAAAAGCTATTCTAAGAAGAAAATTTTCAAAAATGACTCAACAAAATTTTGAACCACGATGGGTTGCCTCCCACCAAGCGCCGCATTTAACGTCGTGGCACGACGCAGGTCAACTTTTACCACTTTTCTCGCCACTTTGACGATATGAACTGGGCACCTAGCTTGGAATCAAGCTTATGACCACGGGCGGTGGGAGGTGGTAGAGAGATGACCGGACCAAGCCTGAAATTCTTCATTCTGCACTTCTTGGCCCGTATGTGAGGGATGTCATTTTGTCTTCTTTGTTCTTCAAATTGCAAGATGTATGGCACGAAATTTTCCTCCTCGCAATACTCCAAGGACTCATGTAGTTCAACTTCCGTTTCACCACACGATTCCAAAGTTGAGAAATGCTTGGAATGTGCCTTCAAATTCCCAACTTGCAATTTTTCATCAATTTTGACAACCTCATTGTCCCCCGGACTTGAGTCATATTCAACCAAATTTTCAATCACTACGGTTGACTCAAGTTCCATATTTTTGTTGGCATCCGACATGTTCGTAGGGTCGGTTGGCGGATGTTCAAGGCTTGACTCCTCAAAGTAACACTCATCCTCGCCCTCAGTTATAAACTCTTCTTGACATTCATCCACACTTGCGACTTAAGACATATGATGAGTGTCCATCAATGCTTGCAATTGATCCTCCAAAGTGCGGATGTGTTCATCATTCTGAGCTACATCACATTTCAAGCCTTCGAGCGCGAGGTTGTGCTTTTCCTCATTTTCCAGAATGGCCTCCAACATATGCATCATCCTCTCATTTTGAGCATTTGAGAGTTCTTCTTGGTTTTGTTCAAGTGCCATGGATTCAACTTCTTGGCTATCACTCACTTCCAAGGCTTTTTGATCCCTTGAAGCTTCAATCATTGTATCCATTTGTGATTGTAGCCTTTCAAGTGCCAAATCATTTTGGAGACTATTCTCCAAAAGATCTTCCAAAGCATTTTGCTCATGATTTCTTTCTTCAAGTAGACATTCCAACATGAGCCTGAACTCTCCACTTCTACCATGCTCAAATTCTTCCACTTCATTGCCCCTAAAATTTCCATCACAAAAAATAGATTCATCATAGTGGGGGCTCGGGGAAGGGACGGACAAATACAAACAATCATACTCATGACCATTTTGGCCACCACACCTATCACAAATACTCCACTCATGGGTTTGAAATTGTGCGCACAAGTCATCCCCGGGAGAATTTAAACAATTTTGCCACGAGTGTGGTCCTCCACAATAAGGACAAGGGTCATCAAAATATGAACAACTACCATCCGACCAATATTCATTATATGATGCCATCTTTTTTTTTTTTTTTAATGAAAAATTAAGAAAATGAACAATAAAATNCATTTTTGGTGTAGAAAATTGTTTTATAACTAAATGCAAAAATATAAACTAACCTAGAAAGCAATTAAAATGATAGATGACAACAAGTATCGATGCGTCGTGTATTACACTCGGGTAACGATCCAATGTATTTCACGATTTTACAAATAGGGAGTTTCTACCTTGTGCTTAACGTCGTATTGTGCCAAGTGATTAGTCATCCTTTCCTGAATGACTCTAACTTTTTCCATAGCTTGGTGCACAAGATCTGGCCCTATCAATTCTGCCTCACCAACCTCAAACCATCCGATCGGAGATCTACATCTCCTCCCGTACAATGCCTCAAATGGGGCCATCTGAATACTAGCATGAAAGCTGTTATTGTAAGCAAACTCTATAAGCGGCAAGTAATCATCCCAGCTACCCTTGAAATCCAAAACACAAGACCGCAACATATCCTCAAGCGTCTGAATAGTCCGCTCCGCTTGTCCGTCCGTCTGTGGGTGGAAAGATGTGCTGAGATTTACCTGAGTACCCATGCCTTGCTGAAATTTCCTCCAAAAGTTAGCTGTGAACTGGGCCCCTCGATCCGAGATAATAGAAACTGGAGTGCCATGAAGCTTGACTATTTCCTTGATATACAACTGAGCGTACTGTTTTGCAGTATCGGTGGACTTGACTGGCAAGAAGTGAGCTGATTTCGTGAGTCGGTCCACTATTACCCAAATCGAGTCGAACTTGCGCTGAGTGCGAGGTAACCCTACCACGAAATCCATGTTGATCATTTCCCATTTCCACGTCGGTATTTCTATAAGTTGAGTTAACCCACCGGGCCTCTGATGCTCGGCCTTCACCTGTTGACAAATCGAACATTTGGATACATGGCCTGCCACGTCCCTCTTCATACCGCCCCACCAATAAACTTCCCGGGGATCATGATACATTTTCGTAGAACCCGGGTGCACCGAATACCGGGAGTTATGAGCCTCCGCCATTACCCTTCCCTGAAGGTTATCTACATCGGGAACACATAGCCTACCCTGACATCGCAACACTCCGTCATTGTTGCCGAGCGAAAATGTCAAAATCTTGCCATTCAGAACTGCCTCCTTCAACTGTGCCAATGCTGGGTCATCAAACTACTTCTCCTTGACTTCTGCTACAAGTGACGATTCTACCCCATTATGCACCATAACTTCCCCCTCGCCTGAGGTCAAAAGAAGAACCCCCAAACTGGCCAATTGATAAACCTCCCGAGCCAAGGGCCTCTGATTCGCTTCCAAATGAGCCAATCTACCCATGGATTTCTGACTGAGAGCATCGGCCACCACATTCGCCTTTCCTGGATGGTACAAGATGTTCATATCATAATCCTTAAGCAATTCTAACCACCTCCGCTGCCTCAGATTTAGTTCCTTCTGCTTGAACAAGTATCGAAGACTCTTATGGTCTAAGAACACATCCACGTGGATTCCATAAAGATAATGCCGCCAAATTTTTAATGCAAACACCACAGTTGAGAGTTCCAAATCATGCGTCGGATAATTCTCCTCGTGATTCTTGAGTTTCCTTGAAGCGTACGCTATGAACTTCCCACATTGCATCAACACACACCCCAAACCAACCCTTGTAGCATCTCATTAGACCACAAATCCCTCTGAACCTTCTGGCAATGTTAACACCGGTGCCGAAGTCAATCTCGACTTCAATTCCTGAAAACTCCTTTCACAAGCATCGGACCACTGAAACTTAACTACTTTCTGCGTCAACTTAGTGAATGGGAAGGCGAGGTTGGAGAATCCCTCCACAAACCTCCGATAATACCCAGCTAGTCCCAAGAAACTGCAAAGCTCCGTCGGGGTTGTGAGTCTAGGCCAATCTTTCACTGCTGCGATTGTCTGGGGATCAACCTGAATCCTTTCTCTGGAAACAACATGACCCAAGAACGTGACTGATTCCAGCCAAAACTCACATTTCGAAAATTTAGCATACAGGTGGTGATGACGAAGAGTCTGCAGGACTGTTCTAAAGTGATTAACATGATCTTCCCGACTCCGCGAGTAGACAAGGATGTCATCAATAAAAACAATCATGAAGGAGTCTAACAACGGTTTAAAAATTCGATTCATAAGATCCATAAAAGCTGCTGGAGCATTGGTCAGCCCAAAGGACATTACCAGAAATTCTAAATGACCATAACGCGTCCTGAAGGCGGTCTTAGGAATATCCTGCTCCCTGATCTTCAACTGATGATACCCAGACCGTAAATCAATTTTGGAGAAGAACCTCGCACCTTGCAATTGATCAAACAAATCATCTATTCGAGGCAATGGATACTTGTTTTTGGTAGTGACCTTATTGAGCTACTGATAATCGATACACATACGGAGCAACCCATCATTCTTTGTAACAAAAAGAACCAGAGCACCCCACGGCGACACACTCGGCCGAATGAACCCCTTATCTAATAAATCCTTCAACTGATCCTTTAACTCCCTTAATTCTGCTGGCGCCATTCTGTATGGTGGGATAGATATTGGCTGCGTATCTGGTAGTACATCAATCGCGAAATCAACCTCTCTATCTGGTGCAACCCCTGGAAGCTCGTTCGGATATACTTCAAGAAACTCATTCACGACTGGCACGGACTCGGGGGCCGACACTTCTGAAGCGGTGTCTGCGACCCGGACCAAATGATAGATACACCATTTCTTAATCATCTTTGAGGCATTAAGGTAGGAGATGAATCTACCTTTCGGCACCACACCATTCCCCTTCCACTCAATAACTGGCTCATTAGGAAACTCGAGTCTCATGACTCTCGTTCGGCAGTCGAGCTTGGAAAAACACGAATAAAGCCAGTCCATTCCCATAATAATATCAAAATCTAACATCTCCAGCTCAATAATATCGGCCGTGGTAACGCGACCACATACCGTGACAACACAATCCTTATAGACTCGCGCTGCTGTGATAGAATCACACACCGGAGTTGATACAAAGAACGGCTCATGAAGTTGCTCGGGTTTAATCCCAAAACTTGAGAAATAAACGGGGTAACATAGGACAAGGAGGATCGCGGATCAATAAAAGCATAGCAATCAAGTGCTTGAACATTCAGAATACCTGTGACAACATCTGGAGAAGCCTCTGCGTTCTGGCGACCACTCAAAGCATAGAATCGGCTGGGTACGCCTCTACCACGAGCCCTACCCCTAATTACACCACACCCTGCTGGAGCTGGAGGACGCACTGAAGATGTGGCGGCTGAAGAACCGGATGACTGGGCAAACCCCTACCCATGCCCTGGCTGGGCGCACGACAGTCCCGCTGAAGATAACCCCTCACCCCACACCTGAAGCATAACGGGCGATTCAAGTAACAGGCCTCAATATGGAACCCTCCGCACTGAGGGCACAAAGCCCTCCCCTGCTGCTGGAACCTTCCTCCGGAACGGCCTAACTAATGGGATCTCCTGCTGTCGGATCCTGATCTCCAATGACTATTCGGTTGATGACGGCGTACGGATGGCGGTGCATTGGCTGAAGACTGAGCATAAAACTGGCATGGCCATTTGGCCCCCTCCCCTGAACTGGTCTCCCCCCTGAAACTGCGCTCCCTGAATGACCCACCGACCGGGCTCTGCTGCTACTCTCTCTGTCTGCCCGTATCTTCAGCTTTCTAGCCTCCGTAGCCTGGGCGAACCCCACAATCTTCCCATAATTCATGTCCGAGTGCAAAGCCGCTGTAGCAGCCTCATTCACAACCAAAGGACTGAGACCCTGAACAAATCGTCGAACTTGAGCATCCATGGTCAACACTAACTGGGGAGCATACTTGGACAACCTCACAAACTCCATGTGGTACTCCCAAACACTCATACTGCCCTGCCTGAGGACCTCAAACTCGGTAGCACGGGCTGCCACAGCCTCGGCAGGCAAAAGGTGATCCATGAACGCGTCCACAAACTCGCTCCATCTAGCCGGAGGTCTTCCCTCTCCACGGGAACCCTCCCACATTTCGAACCAGGAATATGCTGCTCCTCTCAGCCTGTACAAAGTTAACTCAACCCCCTCTGTCCCTGTAGCCTTCATCACCCGAAGGGTCTTGCACAACTCATCAAGAAAATCCTGTGGATCGGCCTCTGGATCCATACCTGAAAACTCTGGAGGGGCCAACTGCAGAAACTGGTTGACTCTGGAGCTGGCGGAATCCCCCTGTCCGCTGGAGGACACAGGGGTAGCATGAGATCTTTGGGCCTGAACAGCCACCAATTGAGTTAACATATGAATAGCTCCTATGAGGTCCCCCTCGGACGTACCGGGACCAGAAGCTGGAACCGTAGAGGGATCAGGAATGTCGGCGGGAGGGGTTGCACCCTCCGCCGTCGCAGAAACAGGAATGCTTTGATCCGTATTAGAAGGGTCCGGCAAATTCAAGGCCGGGGAGTCACTCTCACCCGCACTACCAGGTACATGATTTACAGTCCCACTTGGGGTGGCATTGGCCTCAAGGGCGAGCCGAGCTCTCTTCTTTGGTGCCATTGCTGAAAAAATTCGGAACAAAGCACGAATTTGGCAAGGACATTTTCACTCTCCATTTCACCGCACGATATAGAATAACAATGAAAAGAGTAATTTCCTAAATGTCCGTGTAGCCCCCTAATTATCAATGTGGTTGACAACACACCGATAAGAAGGGCTCTACTAGACACGGCTCCGAGACATCCTAGGACTATTTTGAAACCTTAGGCTCTGATACCAAGTTTGTCACGCCCCAAAACCGAGGGGCACGACTGGCACTCAATCGGAGGACCCCGGTCGAGCGGACCTGGAATTGCCTTTCCCATCCCACGCGTCACCCCGTGCTTTCAATATACATTATTCATGTGAAATAGCCATTTAGACTTAATTATAAACTTACAACTTGGATTCATTTCTACTTTTTTAACATTACCAACATATGATACTAAATACTTACAAAATACATACAACATTTTCCAGCGTGGATTATGATTCCGAACCGTACCATCACTTACTCAAAATACACATGTACACTACCCACATTTCGTCTATTGAGCCTCTAAGAGTACAATGAAGTTATACAATACTTGCCGGTAACAAGGCTCCGACTATACCTTACACAGTACCAAGGTAAGAATCCGGGAGGAAAGATGGCATGAGCCACACTGGGCCCCGAGAGGAGAGGGGCTCACCAAAACCGCTGATAGGACGAGGGGGAGGCACTATTGTCGGTGTGCTAAAGTACCTGCTAGAGAACCACCTACAATCATCACAAGAATGTAGCGCCCCCGGCAAAAGGGACGTCAGTACATTTGAATTGTACTGGTATGCATGAACAAACTTTACTCTAGTAAACTCAATAATGCACAGGCAAGAGACAGACAGAGAGTCACACAATTACTGCACAAGACATAGAAAGATATACAATGGAAGTTCCACAATTTTCACTTTATCAAAATCACAATTTCAATTCCATCCTTGTCCCTCCTCACATCTCACCCTTATTTCTCCTGTTGCGGCGTGCAACCCGATCCCACCTGACAATTGTTGCGGCGCGCAACCCGATCCCACCTGACAATTACAATCACACCCTTATCACTTCTTACATATCACCCTTATCTCCCCTGTTGCGGCGCGCAACCCGATCCCACCTGACAATTACAATCACACCCTTATCACTTCTTACATATCACCCTTATCTCCCCTGTTGCGGCGCGCAACCCGATCCCACCTGACAATTACAATCACACCCTTATCACTTCTCACATATCACCCTTATCTCCCATGTTGCGGCGCGCAACCCGATCCCACCTGACAATTATAATCACACCTTTATTACTTCTTACATATCACCCTTATCTCTCCTGTTGCGGCATGCAACCGATCCCACCTGACAATTACATCTCATCCCAACGATAACAATTCACAGTTCAATTATAAAAGATTTCAGCAATAAGAATACAACTTCTTTACATAGATTTTAGCATATACACTCATAATCTTGGATTTATTATCCTGTTAGCACCGTTTTTCATAACGTGGTGGTGTGGTGGTAAACTAAAGACGGACAAGTATTACACTTCACACATCACATAATTCGGACAACCTGTTGCACATATTATAACAATACACGTACCGTATGCTCAAACACCACAAGTGATTTTACAAGATTAAAGTTAGCCATACCTACCTGAAGTGGAGTTTCCCTTTTCAACTTTAACCCACAACCACCGAACCGACTAGTACCGTCAATCTAGTTCACAATTAGACATATTCAACTCAGAATTTGAAGTCATGCATGCAATTCGGACTCTCTCAAGCATTTTGTCAAGCACTATGTGAACCCATTAGATTACCAACCCTATCTTTGTGAAGTTTTCCCCAACCCACTCCCTCTTACTAGATTAGCACCATTATTAAACATGCATGCAAGGTCTTAGCTAATATTTCTAAGAATCAATCCAGGCCAACCCTCCCTTTGTTTAAAAAAATCAAAAAATTAAAGGAAAAGAAAGAAAAGGGGTTGGGAACCCTTACCTGCTAGAATGGGGAAAAAGGGGATTACTCGAATTGCCAGGCCTGAGAGACCTTGAAATTTACTTTGGTGGAAGGATCGCTTCCTTTCTCAAGAACTCTACTTTCCTTCTCTCTATTTGTTCAGAAAACTTGTTAAAATGAGAGGGGGCTGGGGTTAAATGAAACTGGGGTCGGGTATAAAAAATTAGAAAATTAAAAGTCTGTGTCGAATATGCGGCGGTCCGCATATTGGACCGCAGAATGGCCCCCAGGTGGGCCAAATTTTGAAAACATTCTGCCCGGGTATGCGACTATGCGGTCCGCATACACATTATGCGATCGCATTATGCGTCACATACACGTTATGTGACAGCATTATGCGTCGCATAACACCCCTTCAATTGGGCAGCGATTTGCCCGTGTATGCGACTACTATACGGTCCACATACACGTTATGTGATCGCATAGTGCGTCGCATAACCCCCAATTTCTGGAAAAATTAAGTCCTTTCAAATCTGGGGTATTTTTGCAAAAACTAAGGTCCGTTTTAAGAATTTCCACAGAGTTAACCACTCGGGGACTTATTCGGGCATTATTTTAAGCAAGAAATTTTACGGGTCTTTACAGAGGTTTTGGTGGTTCTAAGTATCAGGGTTCCTGTGCCATGGTTCCCGCACCAGGTGCACCCTCTCCCCCTTAGCCAGCTAGGGGTGGTCGTGGTGCCAGAGGTGGGGGTCAGACTCATAGAGGTGGAGGGCAGGCCACGAGGGGTAGAGGTCAGCCCGTAGCAGGTAGACCCAGAGATGTACAGGTTGGAGGGGCTCAGCTCCGGTGTTATGCTTTTCCTGCTCGTCCAGATGCTGAGGCTTCTGATGCAGTTATATAGGTACGATTTCAGTTTGCAGCCGAGATGCTTCGGTGTTATTTGATCCGGGTT
Organism: Nicotiana undulata; assembly: GCA_005239495.1. Classification (NCBI taxonomy): domain Eukaryota; kingdom Viridiplantae; phylum Streptophyta; class Magnoliopsida; order Solanales; family Solanaceae; genus Nicotiana; species Nicotiana undulata. The sequence goes on along the minus strand of ML292379.1, from coordinate 20,799 downwards.
CTACATTCTCCTATGTGTCTTCATATTTTGCCCTTTATTTGAGTATGCCCCATGACTCCTTGAGTACTGTTGTACATGTGTCTACACCGGTGGGTGATTCTATAGTGATAGATCGAGTCTACCATGCTTGCGTAGTAGCTATTGGTGGTCTGGAGACTCAGGTTGATCTTTTGCTTCTTGATATGGTTGACTTTGATGTTATATTGGGGATGGACTGGTTATCTCCCTATCATGCTATTCTGGACTGTCATGCCAAGACAGTGACCTTAGCCTTGCCAGGAGTACCTCGTTTAGAGTGGGGAGGGACTCCTAGTCATTCTTCTGGTAGAGTTGTTTCCTATATGAAGGCTCGACGCATGGTCGAGAAGGGTTTTTTGGCCTATTTGGTCTTTGTTCGGGATTCTAGTGTTGAGGTTCCTTCTATGGAGTCCGTGCCCGTGGTTCGTGAGTTTCCAGAGGTATTCCCTGTTGACCTGCCGGGTATGCCACCCGACAGGGATATTGATTATTGTATTGAGCTAGCTGAGGGCACTCAGCCCATTTTTATTCCCCCGTATCGTATGGCTCCGCCAAAGTTGAACGAATTAAAGGATCAATTACAGGTTTTGTTGGATAAATGCTTCATCAGGCCTAGCGTTTCTCCTTGGGGTGCTCCAGTATTGTTCGTGAAAAAGAAAGACGGCTCAATGAGGATGTGTATTGACTACCGGCAGTTGAATAAGGTTACCATCAAGAACAAGTATCCTTTGCCGAGGATTGATGACTTATTTGATCAGCTTAAGGGTGCTACGGTGTTCTCTAAGATAGACTTGAGGTCTGGTTATCATCAGCTGAGGATTAGGGCATCTGATGTGCTTAAGACAGCTTTTCGTACTCGCTATGGGCATTATGAGTTTTTGGTCAGGTCGTTTGGGTTAACTAATGCCCCCGCTGCTTTCATGGAGTTGATGAATCGGGTATTCAGGCCTTATTTGGACTCATTTGTGATCGTGTTTATAGATGATATTTTGATATACTCTCGCAGCCGAGAGGAGCACGAGCAGCACCTTAGATTCGTCCTTCAGACTCTGGGGGATAGGCAGTTGTATGCCAAGTTTTCTAAGTGTGAGTTCTGGTTGAGTTCTGTGGCATTCTTGGGCCACGTTGTATCGGCAGAGGGCATTCAGGTGGATCCGAAGAAAGTTTCAGCAGTTAGAGATTGGCCTAGGCCCACTTCAGCCACGGAGATTCGGAGTTTCTTGGGCCTAGCATGCTATTATCGCCGGTTCGTGGAGGGGTTTTCATCTATAGAAACCCCTATGACCAAGTTAACGTAGAAGAGTGTTCAGTTCAGATGGTCAGAGGAGTGTGAAGCGAGCTTTCAAGAGCTCAAAACAGCATTGACCACAGCACCAGTGTTGGTACTACCCACAGGTTCAGGTTCTTATACCGTGTATTGTGATGCTTTGCGAGTTGGGCTTGGTGCAGTGTTGATGCAGGATGGGAAGGTTATAGCCTACATATCTCGTCAGTTGAAGATTCATGAAAAGGCATATCCAAGCCATGATTTGGAACTTGCATCTATTGTTCATTCCTTAAAGATCTGGAGGCACTATTTGTATGGGGTACCGTGTGAGGTATTCACTGATCATAAGAGTTTGCAATACTTGTTTAAGCAAAAGGAGTTGTATAGGAGGCAGAGGAGGTGGTTAGAGTTGCTGAAGGATTATGATATTACTATTCTCTATCACCCGGGAAAGGCCAATGTGGTGGCCGATGCTTTGTGCAGGAAGTCAATCAGTATGGGTAGCTTGGCCTATTTATCAGTTGGAGAGCGACCGTTGGCTTTGGATGTTCAGGCGTTAGCCAATCGATTTGTTAGATTAGAGGTTTCTGAGGCTGGCACTGTTTTAGCCGATACCGTCGCTCGTTCTTCATTGTATGATCGTATTCGCACCAGGCAGTATGATGATTTTCATTTGTGTGCTCTTAGAGATGCGGTTCAGCACGGACGTGCCAAGCAGGTCACAGTTGATGCTGAGGGAGTTTTGAGATTGCAGGGTCGCATATGTGTTCCTGATGTTGATGGCATTCGTGAGTTAATATTGCAGGAGGCCCATAGTTCTCGGTATTCCATTAATCCGGGCGCCGCGAAGATGTACCAGGACTTGCGGCAGCATTATTGGTGGCGTAGAATGAAGAAGGATATTGTGGCTTATGTGGCTCGGTGCTTGAATTGTCAGCAGGTTAAATATGAGCACCAGAGACCCGGTGGTTTGATGCAGCAGATTCAGCTTCCCGAGTGGAAGTGGGAGCGTATCATGAAGGATTTTGTAGTTGGACTTCCACGGACTCCAAGGATGGTTGATGCAGTATAGGTTGTTGTAGATAGGCTGACCAAGTCAGCACATTTCATTCATGTGGCGGTTTCATCTTTGGCAGAGAAGTTAGCTCAGATCTATATGAGTGAGATTGTCAGATTGCACGGTGTGCCCTTATCTATCATATTAGACCGAGGTATGCAGTTTACCTCCCATTTATGGAGAGTATTTCAGCGAGAGTTGGGCACACAGATTGAGTTGAGCACAGCATTTCATCCCCAGACAGACGGACAGTCCGAGCGTACCATTCAGATGTTGGAGGATATGATGCGAGCTTATGGCATTGATTTTGGTGGTTCATGGGATCAGTTCTTGCCCTTAGGAGAGTTTTCCTACAACAATAGTTACCAGTCGAGCATTCAGATGGCTCTGTATGAGGCGTTGTATGGTAGGCGATGTCGGTCTCCAGTCGGATGGTTTGAGCCCGGAGAGGCTATATTAATTGGTTCTGAGTTAGTCCAGGATGCCTTGGACAAGGTGAAGATTATTCAGGATAGGCTTCGTGCAGCTCAGTCCAGGCAAAATAGTTATGCAAATCGTAGAGTTCGAGATTTGGCTTTCATGGTAGGAGACAAGGTATTCCTCCGAGTGTTGCCTATGAAGGGCGTGATGAGATTCAGAAAGAAGGGAAAGTTGAGCCCTAGGTATACTGGTCCATTTGAGATTTTGGATAAGGTAGGAGAGGTGGCCTACAGACTTGAATTACCACCGCATTTATCAGCAATGCATCCAGTATTCCATGTATCTATGCTCCGGAGGTATATTGTAGATCCATCTCATGTTCTTGACTTCAGCGGTGTCCAGTTGGACAAGGATCTGACATATGAGGAGGAGCCGGTAGCTATATTAGATAGGCAGGTTCGTCAGTTGAGGTCGAAGAGTTATCCTTCGGTCCGTGTTCAGTGGAGAGGTCAGCATGCCGAGGTAGCTACTTGGGAGTTCGAGTCCGATATGAGGAGTCGTTATCCCCATCTTTTCTCAGACTCAGGTACTTTTCTATGTCCGTTCGAGGACGAACCTTTGTTTTAGAGGTGGAGATTGTGATGACCCAAAAGGGTTATCCTAAGTAATTCTAGCTAAATCCGTGTTTCGAGGCCTCAAAAGGCTCCGTTAATCTCATTTTGATATGCGTGCGCATCCCGGGCATGTAGCCGAGAAGTCCTTATGTTGAAATTTGATGAAAAATAGAATTTATGATAATTAAATGAATAAAGTTGACTATGGTCAACATCTTTGGTAAACGGACCCGGACCCGTGATGTGATGGTCCTGGAGGGTCCGTAGGAAAATATGGGACTTGTGCGTATGCCCGGAATCGAATTCCGAGGTCCTAAGTCCGAGAAATGAATTTTTAAAGAAATGTTTTTCTAAAAATAGTAAAGGCTTATGAAAATGAACTTTGATGTGAAACTTACGCTGTCGGGCCCGTATTATGGTTCTGGAGCCCGGAACAGGTTTATTATATGTTATTTGTCTTATCTGTGAAATTTGGTGTAAAACGGACTTGATTTGACGGGTTTCGGATCAAAATGGGAAAATTTAGAGTTAGCAAAGTGTTGAGGATTTTCATAAAACTTGAAATTTTGGTTAGGAATGTGATTTTATGCTACTGAGGTCCGAATGCAATTCCGAGACCGGGAATAGTTCCGTTATGTTATTTATGACTTGTCTGCAAAATTTGAAGTCATTCCGAGTTGTATAGGTCGGTTCGGCGCATCGTTATAGAATTCTAGAATTTCAAAGTGCTTAAGTTTTGAATTCAGGGGTTATTGGGTGTGATTTTGAGTTTTAGCGTTGTTTTGAGTGTTCTGTGGGCTCGAGCAAGTCCGTATAATGATTTGGGACTTGTTGGTATTTTTGGACAGGGCTCGGGTGGACCCAGGTGCCTCCCGAACCCCCGACGAGGCCAAAAACCAGCAAAAATCATAGCTGGTGCACAGTAGCCAGTGTGACCGCAGGTGCGGTTGCCCAGCCGCAGGTGCGAGACCGCACCTGCAGTCCAGGCCTTCGCAGGTGCGACCTCTTCCGCAGGTGTGATCAAAACTTCGCAGGAGCGGGACCGCTGGTGCGACTCCCAACTCCGCAGGTGCGAGCCCAGGGTCCCAGGCCCTTTTTCGCAGGGGCGATCAATTTTTCGGAGGTGCGAGACCGCACCTGCAGTCCTAAGGTCGCAGGTGCGGAAACCCCTATTGGCAGCCCCTTTTAAATGTCCATAATTTTGGGTTTTCTTCACTTTTATCCATCTTCAACCTCCATTAGAGAGCTTTTGAGCTAGGGGAAAGGCTGTCCAAGAATCTTATCATCTAAGGTTAGTAATTTCTCTCCAAATTTCCAATTATACATAGAATTCAACTAGTTTAACTCTTTAAAATATCAAAATCATAAAATTTGACAGAAATTCTAGGGCTTTGGATAATTGGTGAGTTATCCATTCGAGACCATGAATTCTTGTATAAATCAAATAACTTCAATCCTTAGACTCTGGGTAATTGATTCCTTCAAGAATTTTCGAAATCCGAATGTGTGGGCCCGGGGTCAAATTTTGGAATATTAGGAAGAATGCTTTGAAATAAATAATTAGGCTATGGGTTTGATGTATTGAGGCATTATTGATATACTTGGGTTGATTATGTCTAGATAATACCGTTCCGGAGTCGGATTCTAGAGGAAAGGCTGTGATTGAGGCTTGACTTGCATTTTTGGAGCCGAGGTAAGTGTTTGGCCTAACCTTAGCTTGAGGGATTAGGTATAGAGTCTTATTTGCTATGTGTAATTCATGTCCAACGTATAGGCGGGGTGACGAGTGCCTATATGTTGCGGTCAAGCATGCCCGTGAGTCAACTGTGATGAATCGTACTGCATTCTTAATATTTTCCGTACTATGAGTAGTTGGTGATTTAGAAGTGATACCTTGATGTTGTTTCATGACGTGGGGAGTTGTTGTGTTATTTGTTTCAGTTGAGGCTTTACTATTGAAACTGTATTTCTGATGTGAGGTTGGTTATAGCTGAGACCCTTGCCGGGCATTTNTTATTTATCACACGAGGGGACATGTCGTGTTGATCGTTTATTATTTGTCGCACGAGGGGACATGACGTGATGATTGTTTGTTATTTATCACACGAGGGGACATGTTGTGTTGATCGTTTATTATTTATCGCACGAGGGGACATCCCGTGCTGATTGTTTATTATTTATCACACGAGGGGACATGCCGTGTTGATCGTTGATTATTTATTGCACGAGGGGACATTCAGTGCCGAGTGTTACTATTTACGCACGAGGGGACATTCTGTGCCGAGTGATTGTGAGGTTATGCACGAGGGGACATGCCGTGCCTTTTGCTGCTCATTATCTGTTTTAAAAATTCCTGCTTTTTTTTTCTTTTACATTTCAGTTATTACTCTGTTATACTGTGTTAGCATTTTGTTGCCATTTTTACCCCCAGTATGTTCTCCCCGTATCTGTCTTACTTGCTTATTTCCGTCGATATTTTCCTGTTATTATATAGAATTGCACAGGTACATATATTGTTGTCGGTCCTAGCCTCGTCACTACTTCGCCGAGGTTAGGCTCGGCACTTACTCAGTACATGGGGTCGGTTGTACTGATGCTACACCTGCACTTCTTTATGTTGTGCAGACTACGCAGCCGGACCCGGTGGTCACTGACGGTCGGAGCATTCCATCAGGTCATATAGGAGACATCGAGGTAGACCTGCAGACGTTCGTGGGCCTTGGCGTCACCTTCTACCCTTCACTTTCAGCTCTGTCTTATCTTATAGTTCAAAGACAGTCATATGTACTTATTTTCAGACCTTTGTTTTTAGTAATCTCTTAGACAGCTCGTGAGTATGTGACACCAGTTCTGGATTTGTATATGAGTTTTATTTCGAAGTTGCTATATTATTTTTGGTAATTTGTTAACCTTCATATTGTGGGCCATCGACGCCTTAGTTATCTTGTTCGCTTTAGTTGTTAATGAGCTTTATTTAGTTCAAATGTTGGCTTGTCTAGCGGGTTCAATGTTAGACGCAGTCATGGCCCGAAGGTGGGATTTCAGGTCGTGACAAATTTATTCAGCTGGTTTGTGATAATTATTTTGTAAACAGATATTGGGGATGCATAGTGAAATGGGGAGGGTAGCTATGTACTTCTATCATTGGGTAGAAAGCATGTCTTAGGCTATGCATTAGAATCCACATTTTAGGACTCATATATTCATATGAATCATGACAAGAAAGCACTAGATATCATGTCCCTAGGATCTCATGTCTACTGTTTCAGCATCTCATCCATGTTTTATGTCTATCACTTAGAAATCCTGCTCCTAGGAAAATAAACAACGCTGACATAAAAGTTGTTATTCTTGTGCACTCAGAACCATGTCTTAATAATTATGTAGCTCTTTTGTGCATTTAGAAATCATACCTTAGGAGTTCTAAAATTGTGTGTCAACAATTCTGCATTTTGCATATTAGATACCATGCTCTAAGATTCCGTTTGCATTTTCCTTAACCACACCTAGTTTAAATTACTATTTCATGAAAAGGTATAAAACAGTCTCACGTATAATTTCCATGTCTGTTATTAATAAAACTAGTAACAATCTCTGCATTCTCAGTTTTACATCTCTTAGAACAACATGTTTTAGGTAAAACAACCTCTGAACTATTTAATAATTCTGACAATTGTTATCCTACACAGTCTCACGCCTAGGCAAGCCTTAGGTAATTAATCCCTATAAAACTGGCAAACTGTTTGATTGTGTTCAAAGACTCACAAGTTTTAAAATCAGTAGGCAAACTGATTAGAGCTCTTCTTCTGAGTTTATGAAACAAGGTTGCATATTTATGTGCATTGATATTCACTTAGATATCATGTCTTAGGATCTTGTCTAATAAAACTGCCATTGTTTGTGTTTGAGACGTGTTGCTTATGTGCATTAATTGTGGAGGTAAATTTGAGCCTCATAACTGCTTTCCTGCATTTATCTGATCAGTCCTACTTGTTCTTGCATGTCGCCTAGAATTTTACCCTTTTAGAACCTTAGGGGTTTGTCTAGAACTGCCTATATCTTGAGGTCCTAAAATTTCTCCGGGACCATAAGGAAAGGACAGGTAACAACACACTTAGAGTTCGTTAAATAAAACTCGCTTAATAATCGCTAAGGGGTTGGGAAAAAGGGTAGAAAGGATATGATGTCCAGTGTGCTAATGCCACGTGTAGACCCTCATTGAGGAGTGATTACCGGGCATTGCATTGATGTGATCCTATAGGATAAATAACTTAGGACTCCCCTATCCCTTACCTATGTGTGCTTAGACTGTGAATCTCTTCAAACCATTAATGGTTTACATGTGTATACTTTGACTGCCTATTTTCTACTTGTTTAAATTCACAAAGTTCGTTTGGCCACGAACCACAGTTGTGGACTCTGAGGGGTGCCTAACACCTTCCCCTTGGAGTAATTTCAAGCCCTTACCCAATCGCTGGTTACTCAATATTTTTACCCTTAATAGGTTCCCTAACGCACCTTAATTCGTTAGGTGGCGACTCTTCAAATCCTTCACATCCCTTATCCCAAAAGAAAATGAGTTGTCCCAATAATGTCAAAAACCTTGACTGATCCGAAAGGAGAGGAAAAAGGGGGCGCGACAGCATGGCGACTCTACTGGGGACATTCTAGGCTTTTACCATTTCATACTGCTTTGTGAATTTGTCTTTACTTTACTAATATCTGCACCCTTTCCCTTTCCCCTTATGTGCAATTTAACCGTCTATTTCTTCAAAGTATTTATTATTCCCAGAACAAAACTGACATGTTTCTTTGTTTTCCTTTGAAACCACTTTAAATTATAACTGTTGCATTTATTGCTTTCATAACATACAAATACATGATAACATGCTTTTATTGCTTTTTTATTGCTGCATAATCATGCTCAACATCATATTCCACTCGATCCAATACAAATCCTATAGCAACGCTTGATGAGTGATTGCGTTCTTCCTATTTTATATCACCTTTAAATTTGGAAAGGCTTATTTGCGGTAAAACCAGTCGATCAGCGGTGCAGTCGATGGTTCCGTGCCTTCCCCCTTGATTTGTCCGCTCAAGGGTACCAGTCTAAAACCTCATAGAAACCTTACTCTGTTATACTGTGCGTGCATCATGGTCAAACCTAGCTGGGTTAATGCGTCATCCGCACAATAACCCTTTAAGATAGCCTTGTCCAAAGCCCCCCGGGGTTTTCGCAATCCCAACAGACGCAATCATGTTCTGTGCATCAATTTGGAGAACTAAATGCATGTATGCTAATCATAAATGTGTAAATAGTCGAGTCTGGTGGGGGTAAGGGCGTAACTATTTTTGTCTTGCAGAAAATGAGGCACGAGGTCCCCAGATTCGGTATGGTTAGCAATATCCCTCCAATGCTCCTGAACTGGAGGAAGGATCTTCACTCCAGTGATAAGAAACACATCAAGAAACACATGGGCAATTTACCGCCTCTCCTAGACATCCAACCTAGTAACATGCTGATTGAAGTTGCCACCTTATTTTGGAATAGTGAAAGAGATGTATTCCGCTTTGGGAATATTGAAATGACACCGCTTCTAGAAGAGGTAGGAGGACTAGTTAGGTTAGTTTGGGAAACCCCTTGTTGTTGGTGCCTGAGAATCGCACAGGAAAAGGCTTTCTGAAAATGATGGGGTTAAAGAAGAACTCCGAATTAGAGTGTTTGAAGCAATCATACATACCCTTCGAGTACTTATATGAAAGGTACGGTCACAACAATTTATATTGTACTTATCATGATGAGTTTTCCATCACCTCTCTGGGTCATATCCACCGTAGGGTGTTTGTATTCATTGTTTGCTTTCTAGGGTTGATAGTGTTTCCAACAAAGAAGGAAAGGATTCACACTAGATTATCCATGGTAACCAAGGCTTTGATGGAGGGGATTGACGGGAAAGCCTTCAGCATTGTCCCAATGATCATATCAGACATTTACCACGCCTTGGAACGTTGTCAAAGAGGAGCTAAGCATTTCGACGGTTGAAATATGTTGCTACAACTATGGATCTAAGTACATCTCCAAAAGGGCCAATACCACCAAGAACTTCCGCGAAGGGCTTGGAATGACCACATTGCTTTCCATCACCCCAAGCGGATGACATATATTCCCGATAGATTTGCTCAGCCAGAGACTGCCAAGGAGTGGGTAGAGTTCTTCGATAACCTAAATGAGGAGCAGGTACAGTGGATGTTCGAGTGGTTCCCAACGAACGAATTCATCATCAAGTCTAGGGATGCACCACACCTAGTGCTGATCGGATTGAGAGGTATATATCCTTACGTTCCTCTCCGAGTCAAGAGACAAGCAGGCAGAAAGCAAGTTGTGCCAAGGGTTGATAAGATGAGCCATTTTCGAGCTGACTTTTAGGATGATGATGTTCCCTACAAGTGCCAAGCCCAATACATGAGTCACTGCAAAATCATAATGGAGAAGAACACAATTGAACCAGACAGGTACCACGCATGATATGCACCTTTCTACCTGGCGTGGTTAGAAGACGACTTGGATGGGTTAGTGAGGCCAGGGATCAGCCGAATCACAGACGAGAATGCCGAGGCTCGGGTCAAGTACAACCGTCTTCGCAATAGGATCCACAAGTTTGAAAATGAGCACCGGGAGATACATGAAACTAACAAAAGGTTGATTGAAGAATGGAAAGACATGGCTATCCGTTCCAACAAGAAGCTGGAATACTTGGAGCGAGGAATAGTAGAGCTGGAAGGTAAGATCATCAAGAGGGTCGAAGACTGTCAGAAAGCCGAGGGAAATGAAGGAGGACACCTGGACAGAGGGTACCTGCTGCTGGGACTGCGTGAGCTAGGGAATTTGTTCGATGGGATCAAGGATGCCGAATCTGGGGAAGGTCATTCTAGGACCATGTAGGATAGGTTTTCCTTTTTTTTCTTTTATCAATGTAATAAGGCCAAGTGCCATTAGTGACTTTATTTTGCTTATTATTTTAGTGTCATTTTGGATTCATCTATTTATGAAATAAGGCATTTTGGCATCTAAGTTTTCCAAATCAACTTATCGCTAGGCCTACCTCGGGAACAATGAGGCTCCCTAATTAGGACACGCTTTTATACTCCTGCAATATGTGTTTAAATACTGCAATATTTTCTCATGATCCTCACTGACTTGGCTACCTTTTGTTTTTTCTTTTGTTTTCTTTATTTTGATTATTCCCCTCCCCAAAGGTTGGTTCGTGCATTCTAGCATCATCATCATACCACACAAGATCCAGGGGCCCTCCACCTTCTCATCTTCTTAGTCCACCTAAGGGAAAAAGCAAAGACAAAGGCAAAATGGAAGATTTGAGCAATATCAGAAAAGAAAACACAATGCCAGCTGAACAAACAGAAGCTTCTGACAGCGAAGGTACTCAGGTCCAGAATGATGCTATGTCACAACTCGAGCAAAGGTTGTTGAAGCTCCAAGTGGAGCTTGACCATGTCCGAAATTTGGCAAATCTATCATTCTCACTTAGTGTTCTAGATGTCAATCATCCAAACACCCAAAATCATATTCCTCCTCAGAATACCCCAAACAAATAGAATCCTCCCACAACTCACCACCATACAACTCCACCGAAAAGTCAAACTATTTCACCACAATACAGCGCTTGCCACACTCCGAGAAACACCCCACTGATCATCCTTGAACCACAAAACTCCACAAATGACCACCTCTATGCCCAGGCACCAGGCCATCATAACAAACCCATCTACGTGGAGACTATACCTCACTCCACCCAACCCATTTCTTACACACCTGAATCCTGTGAGAAGGATATGCTTATCAAGAATTTTACCGAAGATTTCAAGAAGCTGACTAGCCGAGTTCAAGGTGTTGAAGGAAGTAAGGGAGTTGAAGGATTAAACTATGAATATCTCTGCATACAGCCCGATGTTGAACTACCAGAGGGTTACAAACCTCCTAAGTTCGAGATGTTCGACGGTACAGGTGATCCTACGGTCCATCTGAGGACCTATTGTGATAAATTGGTTGGAGTAGGAAGAGACGAGAAGATTCATATGAAGTTATTCATGAGGAGCCTCACGGGAGATGCTTTGTCTTGGTACATTAGCCAAGACCCTAAGAAGTGGTCCAATTGGGTGATCATAGAGACAGATTTCATGGACCGGTTCAAGTTCAATATAGAGAATGCACCAGACGTAATCTATATCCAAAACCTCAAGAAGAAGCCCACCGAAACTTTCCGCGAGTATGCCACTCGCTGGAGATCTGAAGCAGCCAAGGTCAGGCCTACCCTAGATGAAGAACAAATGAACAAATTCTTTGTCCGGGCACAAGATTCGCAGTATTACGAGAGGCTAATGGTGATCGAAAATCACAAATTCTCTGACATCATCAAGCTAGGTGAGATAATTGAAGAAGGAATTAAGTGCAGAATGGTTACTAATTTTGAAGCACTACAAGCCACGAACAAGGCCCTGTAGTCTGGCGGCATATCCAAGAAGAAAGATGTGGGGTCCGTAATGGTTGCACAGGGACCTAAATCCCCACTGACATATCGAACCTCTCCACTTGCATACCAAACACCCCCGCCTACATATCAGTCAGCACTTCCACCAACATATCAGCCATTTACCCCACCTACTTATCAACCCACATCTCCCAGATATTCTCAACCAGCCCCTGTTTATCATACATACAACTCTCAACCATCTCACTTCCAATCACCCCATGCTCGCCAAAATTTCCCAAGACCTCGACCCGGTTTTGTCAACAGGCCGCCCAAGCAATATACTGCCATTGCTGAGCCTATTGACCAGATGTACGAAAGATTAAAAGCCACTGGTTATGTTACTCCTATCCCTGTTGTGACCCTTGAAAATCCATCCCAGTGGGTCAATCCAAATAAAACTTGTGCATACCATTCCGGCATGAAGAGAGATACCATTGATGAATGCCGCTCCCTGAAAGATAAGATCCAGTCTCTGCTTGATAATAGGATCATTCAAGCAAAGGAAGTTACTCCCAATGTCCGCAACAATCCACTCCCACACCATAGGGGTGGAGGCATCAACATGATAGAGATAGAGGAAGAATGGGACCCAGAGGGTTGATCGGGTTGATCATAGAAGGTGATGATCCAAAGAAGCCAGCAGTCACACTTAATTCTATCATAGTCCAGATTCAGCCGTCAGGAGATGTTGAGGAAGTTGCGTCAGTCCCATTTGAGTTTTAAGCAGCACCGCCCGCATATGCACCTGTGTCGTTTGAGGTCAAAGTAATACCACCTGCCGCTTTACCCGTCCCATTTGAAGTAAAGGAAACCACACCAATAATAGTGACAATGTCAACTATGCCGCATTTCAACACTAATGTTGTACCTTGGGATTACGTAGTTGAAGCAAGAAGGAAAGGTAAGGTCAAGATAGAAGAAGTTGGCGCCGCACAGGGGATGACCAGGACCCGCATGGTCTATACACCTGAATACTTGGCAGAATCTAGAAAACAGGCTTCCAACAGACCACCCATCATTGAGACAAGCCCAGATGATCTTTGGAGGAAGGTGCATGCCAAGGAATACTTAGTCATCGATCAGATGAACAAAACTCCAGCCCAGATATCCATCCTGTCATTACTGCAGAATTCGAAAATGCACGGGAATGCTTTGATGAAAGTGTTGAACGAAACATATGTGCCTAATAACATCACCAGTGGAGAAATGGCCAACATGGTAGGCTAAGTGCCGGAAAGTCATAAGATCACTTTCCACGAGGAGGAGCTGCCACCTGAAGGGTTAAGTTACAACAAGGCATTGCACATCACTATGCAATGTGAGGATTACTTTATCAACAGGGTTCTGATTGACGGGGGATTCAACCTCAACATCTATCCATTTACAACACTCAAGAAATTGGGCAAGGGATTTTACGAGATAAGAAAAGGGTCGATGAACGTAATGGCTTTCGACGGTTCTCAGAGGTCTACCATTGGTGAGATCAGTCTTTGTCTGCAATTGGGACCCACATGGTTCGAGGTTGAATTTTAGGTGATAGATATATCAACGTCCTACAACCTGTTATTGGGACGACCATGGATATATGCCGATAGGGCTGTGGCCTCAACATTACATCAGGCAGTAAAATTCGAGTGGAACCACCAGGAAGTAATCATCCATGGAGATGGAAGTAGCCCTATCTATAGTCGCCAGACCATCCCGGTGGTTGAAGGTAGAAGAAGGCTGGGTGGAGAAATCTATCACCACATCGAGCGGATCAACGCAATAGACAAGGATAAGTGGTGGGATAGTAAGATCGAGAGCATATTGAACTGGAGCGGGTACGAGCATGGCAAAGGACTCGGCAAGAATCTTCAAGGAATTTCCAAACCAATACAATTGAAGCTCCACGACACCGCCTTTGGCCTAGGATACAAGTACACTTGGGAGGATTGGGACATAAAGGAGTATAAGAAACTGTAAAGTAATTCAAAGGTACAAACGATATGGAAAAAGATGATATTGGTTTATAAATAGACGACAAGCATAGTCAAACACTTCATATATGGGAATGTTAACCTGAAGAATGTGTTAAAGTTGGAAGATATAAATTCAAAGGAAATTGTTGAGAATGAAAGGAGAAGGAATAACAATCATACGGATTTAGAAAGGGACATGAGTACGATGACTCTTGAAATTAAAGATAGGCCATGGTACTATCTAATTGTTGCAACCGTGAGGAATAGTCGAGATGACGACAAGTACAAGGGAGTTAGTACAATATTTGAAGGAAAACCCTAAAGAAGAGAAAAACCATCAAAGTATAAACAATAAAGTCAATATCAAGGATAAGACATATGATAGACAATAAATAAAGGACGAAATAGAAAGAAGCAGTATGAAGTTAAGTTTTTTCACAACGTCAATTTCTGCTATAAATCTGAACCTAACCAACAAAGAAATACGTCAAATGTTACGGTAACAAAAAAATGGTAATCAATAGATGAGGTCCAAAACTATATGTACAAGGGATTCAGAATGTGTGGGAATTTGATCAGAGTTGCAAATAAGGAATATCATAATATAAGCTTAATAAGAAGTTGTTGACAACTAGGGGCAGGGAGAAAAATAAGGAGGAATGGAGGACACTAATGGTATACATGTTTCATAAAAGACGGCTTAGAACTAGAATTAAAAAAGTAGAATCAATGTAGTAATGGATGCGTTTAGTCGTAAGTCCGAGTGGTTTAATAAAGGAGCAAGCCCAAAAGGAATAAGGGTTTACTAGAGTTCTTCACCAAGTAACATGTTTAGAATGCACTTTCCAGACTCATATATTAAGAGTATAATGGTCTGGAATATGATAGAGTAATCTCTTGTAGATAGGGAAGATTTCTATTTTAGGGAAAGATATAAGAGGTATTCGGCAAGAGAAAACTACAGGTTTTGAGTCGATTGAAAGAGAGATCTTGAAATATCATAGGCGATGGCATATTAGGATAGAGGTTCATTATTCCCTCTATTCTATTCATCTCAGAACGTCGAAGATATACCATGATGTCAAAGGATTACATTAGTAGGACGATATGAAGAAACCCATTGTAAGGTGCATGGCTTAATATTCCAAATGCTAGTCGAACAAAATAGAACATCAAGAACCCAATGGAGTGACACGGAATAAAGTAACCCAATATGGAAAGGAGAAGTGACTGGCATAAATTCATTACAAATATAACAAGTTCCATTCCACATGAACGATTGTGGTTAGTTTGATAAAAACATCTATTTACTTTTACTGGACAAATTGCTAAAGGTTATCTAAAGCGAAAGGGTGCAGAAGGTAGACCGGGTACATAATGTTTCCACCTCTATTACGGTTAATAGAGGTGTTGAGTTACAAATATCTTCTGAAAGACAACTCAAGAAACATGGGTACATAAGATAATTCTAGCAAGTGAAGCGTATAATTCAATAAAAACATGTTATAAACTAAGATGCCAAATGTTATGGAAAGATGGAATAATCAATTGCTGACTATTGAGTAGCCCACAACAATAACTATAGTAGTATCTATACATGCGGGAGGCTATAAGGATACATTTTAAGCTGCACGGAGTAAATCCTTATAAAGCATGATGCAGAAGGAAATGTAGATTCCCCATGTGATAATTTGAAAGACAAAATTGTTTAGCCAGATTTAATGTATCATGTTATAGAAAAGTCAACCTTATTCGAGAGTGTTTGTGCTTAGAAGCATCATAGATCGAACCCCAAAACGCGATGATAAGAGTTAAAGAAAATCCCAAGTTAATAATGAGCCTTCCATAAAATTTTGCTCACTAAGAGCATAATAACATGATTGAGAAAGCTAATCAAGACATATATAAAGCCACATCCAAAGTACCCAGTGTCACGACCCGAAATCCTACCTTTGTGCCATGACTGCGTCTAACGTTGAACCCGCTAGACAAGCCAACGTTCGAAGTAAATAAAAACTCATTAACAACAATACGAACAAGATAACTAAGGCTTCGATGGCCCACCATATGAAACTTAACAAAATAACCAAAATATAACAAAGCAGTTTCGAGATACAATCCGTATACAAAATCCCATAGCTGGTGACACATACTCACGGACTATCTAGGAGATTACTACAAACAAAAGGTCTGAAATGAATACATAAAACTGTCTTTGAAATACAAAGTAAGACAGAGCTGAAAGTGGAAAGTAGAAGGTGACGTCAAGGCCCACGAATGTCTACGGGTCTACCTCGATGTCTCCCGTATGAACTGATTAGATGCTCCAACCGTCAGTGGCCACCGGGTCTTGCTGCGTAGTCTGCACAACATAAAGAAGTGCATGTGTAGCATCAGTACAACCGACCCCATGTACTGAGTAAGTGTCGAGACTAACTTCGGCGAAGTAGTGACGAGGCTAGGACCAACACAACATATGTACCTGTGCAACTTTATATAATAGCAGGAAAAATGGCAACAAAAATAAGCAAGTAAGACAGATACGGGGAGAACATGCTGGGGAGGTAGGGATAACAATAGGGGGGCAGTGCCGAACAGAGTAATAAATGAAACGTAAAGACAAGGCAGAAAATTAACTTCTCAACAGATAATGAACAGAGAAAGGCACAGCATGTCCCCTCGTGCATAGCCTCACAATCACTCGGCACAGAATGTCCCCTCGTGCATATATAATAACACTCGGCACGGAATGTCCCCTCGTGCATAACCTCACAATCACTCGGCACGGAATGTCCCCTCGTGCATATATAATAACACTCAACACGGAATGTCCCCTCGTGCATATATAACAACACTCAGCACAGAATGTCCCCTCGTGCATAACCTGACAATCACTCGGCACGGAATGTCCCCTCGTGCATATATAATAACACTCAGCACGGAATGTCCCCTCGTGCATAACCTCACAATCACTCGGCACGGAATGTCTCCTCGTGCATATATAACAACACCAAAGCAACAACATAAAGTGAAAGTCAATACTAAGAAGTTCCAAGTGCATAGAAATACATCAATACAATTCGATTGCCCCGGCAAGGAGAACTCATCAATTACAACATCAACAAATGCCCGACAAGGGTCTCAACTATAAGCAACCTCGCGTCAGAATTACAAATTCAACAGTGTAAACCTCAACTGAAATAAATCACTCAATAACTCTCCACATCATGAGACAACATCAAGGTATCACTTTTAATTCACCAATTACTCACAAGGCGGAGAACATTAGGAACATAGTAAGTTTCATCACAAATGACTCACGGGCATGCTTGACCGCCACGCATAGGCACTCGTCACCACGCCTATACGTTGGACATGAGTTTCACATAACAAGTAAGACTCTATAACTAATCCCTCAAGCTGAGGTTAAGCCAAACACTTACCTCGGCTCCAAAAATTGCAAGTCAAGCCTCGATCACAGCCTTTCCTTTAGAATCCGACTCCGGAACGGTGTTATCTAGACATAATCAACCCAAGTATATCAATAATGGCTCAATAAATCAAACTCATAGCCTAATTGTTTATTTCAAAGCACTCTTCCTAAGATTCCAAAATTTGACCCCGGGCCCGCTTGGACCAAACACGAGGCCCGGACCAAAACCCGAGCACCCATAACCCTACGAGTTAGAATATATGATTTGTCTTAATATTCGACCCCAAATTGAGGTTGAATTACTCAAAATTCTAGAAATCCAACTCTACCTAAAAATCCTTAATTCCCACTTTAATTTCCATGTTTTTAGGCCTAGAATTTAGTGATTAATTGGATAAATTAAGAGAAAACGAGATCAAGAGCACTTACCTATGGAGTTATGGAGGTTGGGGAGCTTGGTTTTCGCCTATGGGTGGGTTTGAGGATGAAGGGGGAGTGAAAGATGGAAGTGATCCGTAATGGGTCTGTTTTTTGGGCTTATTAAAATCACTGGGCGTATTTGCCCTTTGCGTTCGCGAGCCACTGGCCGCGTTCCCGAAGGCTTGGCAGCTGGGACCTATGCGTTCGCGTAACCACGGCCGCGTTCGCGTAGGTCTGACCCCCTAACCCTCCGCGTTCGCGTGCCACTGCCCGCGTTCGCGAAGAACAACCTACCTGACCCCCAGACCCCACCCCATAACACTACATGTTCGCGAGAGGGGCGTCGCGTTCGCGTAGAGCAGTCCCCCCACAGCTCGGCATTCGCGCCCATACCCCTGGTTTCACGTAGAACAAAACCCAAGCCACACTATTTACCCTTCGCGTTCGCGTACCCTTGTCCGCGTTCGCGAAGGGTATCACACCAGACATCAGAAACCTGCAACATCACACCAGATTTTTCATGTTTTTCACACCCCGTTTGCTACCCGAAACTCACCCGAGCCCTCGGGGCTCAAAACCAAAAACACACACGACTCCCAAAACATCCTACGGACTTGTTCAATCTTTTAAATCATCAACAACCATGAATCAAAATTCAAAACCAAATTAATCAAACTTAAGAACTTTGAAATTCTAGAATTCACTTCAACGCGCCGAACCGGCCTAAACCACTCGGAATGACTTCAAATTTTGCAGATAAGTTATAAATGACACAACGGAACTATTCCCGGTCTCGGAATTTCATTCGGACCTCGGGAACATAAAATCACCTCTCAAGCCAAATTTCAAATTCTTTAGAAACCCCATAAGTTCATTAACTCCATTTTTCCTCATTTGGATCCGAAACCAATCAAATCAAGCCGGTTTTACACCAAATTCCACAGATAGGACAAATAACATATAATAAACCTGTTCCGGGCTCCGAAACCGCAATATGGGCCTGGTAACACAGCTTTCACATAATTACTCATTTTCACAATCCTTTATTATTTACTGAAAACAATTTTCTTTAAAAATTTATTTCTCGGGCTTGGGACCTCGGAATTCGATTCCGGGCATACGCCCCAGTCCCATATTTTCCTACGGACCCTTCGGGACCGTCACATCACGGGTCCGGGTCCGTTTACCAAGAATATTGACCAAAGTCAACTTTATTCAATTATTCAATTCAAAAATCCCATCTTTAACAAATTTTCACTTGGAAGCTTCTCGGCTACCTGCCCGGGCTGCGCATGCATATCAAGGTGAGATTAACGGAGGCTTTTGAGGCCTCGGAACACAGATTTAGCTGGAAATACCTAGGATGACCTTTTGGGTCATCACAATCTCCACCTCTAAAACAAACGTTCGTCCTCGAACGGACATAGTAAAGTACTTGAATCTGAGAAAAGCTGGGGATAACGACTCCTCATATCGGACTCAGACTCCCAGGTAGCTGCCTTGGCAGGCTGACCCCTCCACTGAACACGGACCAAAGGATAACTCTTCGACCTCAACTGGCGAACCTGCCTATCTAATATGGCTACTGGCTCCTTCTCATAAGTCAGATCCTTGTCCAATTTGACACCACTGAAATCAAAAACATGAGATGGATCTGCAATATACTTCCGGAGCATGGATACATGAAACACTGGATGCACTGCTGATAAATGCGGTGGCAAGGAAAGTTTGTAGGCCACCACTCCTACCTTATCTAAAATCTCAAATGGAGCAATGTACCTAGGGCTCAACTTGCCCCTCTTTCCGAATCTCATCACGCCCTTCATAGGCGACACTCGAAGGAATACCTGGTCTCCTACCGTGAAAGCCAAATCTCGAACTTTGCGATCTGCATAGCTCTTCTGCCTGGACTGAGCTGTACGCAGCCTATCTTGAATAACCTTCACCTTATCCAAGGCATCCTGGACTAACTCAGAAAATATAGCCTCTCCGGGCTCAAACCATCCGACTGGAGATCGACATCGCCTACCATACAATGCCTCATACGGAGCCATCTGAATGCTCGACTGGTAACTGTTGTTGTAAGCAAACTCTGCTAAGGGCAAGAACTGGTCCCATGAACCACCAAAATCAACAACACATGCCCGCAACATATCCTCAAAAGTCTGAATAGTGCGCTCGGATTGTCCGTCCGTCTGAGGATGAAATGTTGTGCTCAACTCTATATGAGTGCCAAACTCTCTCTGAAATACTCTCCAGAAATAGGAGGTAAACTGCGTACCTCGGTCTGATATGATAGATAGGGGCACCCCATGCAATCTGACAATCTCCCTCATATAAATCCGAGCCAACTTCTCTGCTGAAGATGAAACCGCCACCGGGATGAAATGTGCCGACTTGGTCAGCCTATCTACAACAACCCATATTGCATCAACCATCCTCTAAGTCCATTGGAGTCCAACTACAAAATCCATCGTGATACGCTCCCACTTCTATTCGGGAAGCTGAATCTCCTGCATCAAACCACCGGATCTCTGGTGCTCATATTTAACCTGCTGACAATTCAAGCACCGAGCCACATAAGCCACAATATCCTTCTTCATTCTACGCCACCAATAATGATGCCGCAAGTCCTGGTACATCTTCGCGGCGCCCGGATGAATGGAATACCTAGAACTATGGGCTTCCTACAATATTAACTCACGAATGCCATCAACATCAGGAACGCATATGCGACCCTGCAATCTCAAGACTCCCTCAACATCAACTGTGACCTGCTTGGCACGTCCGTGCCGAACTGCATCCCTAAGAGCACACAAATGATGATCCTCATACTACCTGGCGCGAATGCGATCATACAATGAAGAACGAGCGACGGTATGGGCTAAAACACCGCCACTCTCAGAAATCTCCAATCGGACAAATCGATTGGCTAATGCCTGAACATCCAAAGCCAAAGGTCGCTCTCCCACTGATAGATAAGCCAAACTACCATGTTGACTGACTTCCGGCTCAAGGCATCGGCCACCATATTGGCCTTTCCCGGATGATAGAGAATGG
>ML292376.1:0-36977 GCA_005239495.1 Nicotiana undulata | reverse complement strand
ATGCATGACTTCAAATTCTGAGTTGAATATGTCTAATTGTGAACTAGATTGACGGTACTAGTCTGTTCGGTGGTTGTGGGTTAAAGTTGAAAAGGGAAACTCGACACCAGGTATGTATGGCTAACTTTAATCTTTGTAAAATCACTTGTGGTGTTTGAGCATACGGTACATGAATTGTTATAATATGTGCAACTGGTTGTCCGAATTTATGTGATGTGTGAAGTGTAATACTTGTCTGTCTTTAGTTGACCACCACACTACCACGTTATGAAAAACGGTGCTAAAAGGATAATAAATCCAAGAGTATGAGTGTGTATGCTAAAGGGTATAAAAAGAAGTTGTATTCTTATTGATGAAATCTTCTGTGATCTAACTGTGAATTGTCATCGTTGGTATGAGATGTAATTGTCAGGAGGGATCGGGTTGCGCGCCGCAACAGGGGAGATAAGGGTGATATGTAAGAAGTGATAAGGGTGTGATTGTAATTGTCAGGTGGGATCGGGTTGCGCGCCGCAACAGGGGAGATAAGGGTGATATGTAAGAAGTGATAAGGGTGTGATTGTAACTGTCAGGTGGGATCGGGTTGCGCGCCGCAACAATTGTCAGGTGGGATCGGGTTGCACGCCGCAACAGGAGGAATAAGGGTGAGATATGAGGAGGGACAAGGATGGAATTGAAATTGTGATTTTTGATAAAGTTAAAATTGTGGAACTTCCATTGTATATCTTTCTATGTCTTGTGCCATAATTGTGTGACTCTATGTCTGTCTCTTGCATGTGCATTACTGAGTTTACTAGAGTAAAGTTTGTTCATGCATACCAGTACAATTCAAATGTACTGACGTCCCTTTTGCCGGAGGCGCTACATTCTTGTGATGATTGTAGGTGGTTCTATAGCAGGTACTTCAGCACACCGACAGTAGTGCCTCCTCCTCGTCCTATCAGCGATTTTGGTGAGCCCCTCTTCTCTCGGGGCCCAGTGTGGTTCATGCCAACTTTCCTCCCGGATTCTTATTTTGGTACTTGTGTAAGGTATAGCCGGAGCCTTGTTACCGGCAAGTATTTTATAACTCCATCATACTCTTAGAGTATCAGTAGACAGAATGTGGGTAGTGTACATATGTATTTTGGGTAAGTGATGGTACGGTTCGGAATCGTGATCCACGCTGGAAAATATTGTATGTATTTTGTAAGTATTTGGTATCAAATGTGGATAATGATAAAAAGTAGAAATGAATCCAAGTTGTAAGTTTATGCTTAAGTCTAAACGGCTATTTCACATGAATAATGTATATTGAAATCACGGGGTAACGCGTGGGATGGGAAAGGAAAATTCCAGGTCCGCTTGACCGGGGTCCCCCGGTTGAGTGCCGGTCGTGTCCCTCGGTTTTGGGGTGTGACAAACTTGGTGTCAGAGCCTATGGTTTCAAAAGATTCCTAGGATGTCTCGGAGCCGTGTCTAGTAGAGCCCTTCTTATCGGTATGTTGTCGACCACATTGATAATTAGGGGGCTACACGGACATTTAGGAAATTACTCTTTTCATTGTTATTCTATATCGTGCGGTGAAGTGGAGAGTGAAAATGTCCTTGTCTAATTCGGGCTTTGTTCCGAAATTTTTTCAGCAATGGCACCAAAGAAGAGATCTCGACTCGGCCTTGAGTCCAATGCCACCCCAAGTGGGACTGTGAATCATGTAGCTGGTAGTGCGGGTGAGAGTGACTCCCCGGCCTTGAATTTGCCGGACCCTTCTAATCCGGATCAAAGCATTCATGTTCCTGCGGCGGTGGAGGGTGCTGCAAACCCTCCCGCTGACATTCATGATCCCTCTACGGTTCCAGCTTCAGGTCCCGGTTCGTCCGAGGGGGACCTCAGAGGAGCTATCCATATGTTAACTCAATTGGTGGCCGCTCAGGCCCAAAGATCTCATGCTACCCCTGTGTCCTCCAGCGGACAGGGAGATTCCACCGGCTCCAGAGTCAACCAGTTTCTGCAGTTGGCCCCTCCAGAGTTCTCAGGTATGGATCCAGAGGCCGATCCACAGGATCTTCTTGATGAGATGTGCAAGACCCTTTGGGTGATGAAGGCTACACGGACAGAGGGGGTTGAGTTAGCTTCGTACAGGCTGAGGGGAGCAGCATATTCCTGGTTCAAAATATGGGAGGGTTCCCATGGAGAGGGAAGTCCTCCGGCTAGATGGAGCGAGTTTGTGGACGCGTTCATGGATCACTTTTTGCCTGCCGAGACTATGGCAGCCCGTGCTACTGAGTTTGAGGTCCTCAAGCAGGGCAGTATGAGTGTTTGGGAGTACCACATGGAGTTTGTGAGGTTTTCCAAGTATGCTCCCCAGTTAGTGTCGACCATGGATGCTCGAGTTAGACGATTTGTTCAGGGTCTCAGTCCTTTGGTTGTGAATGAGGCTGCTACAGCAGCTTTGCACTCGGACATGAATTATGGGAAGATTGTGGGGTTCGCCCAGGCTACGGAGGCTAGAAAGCTGAAGATACTGGCAGATAGAGAGAGTAGCAGCAGAGCCCGGACGGTGGGTCATTCAGGGAGCGCAGTTTCAGAGGGGAGGCCAGTTCAGGGGAGGGGGCCAATAGGGCCATCCCAGTTTTATTCTCAGTCTTTAGCCAGTGCACCGCCATCCGTACACCGTCATCAACCGAATAGTCATTGGAGATCAGGATCCGACAGTAGGAGATCCCATCAGTCAGGTCGTTCCGGAGGAAGGTTCCAGCAGCAGAGGAGGGATTTGTGCCCTCAGTGCGGAGGGTTCCATACTGAGGCCTGTTATCTGAATCGCTCGTTATGCTTCAGGTGTGGGGTGAGGGGTCATCTTCAGCAAGACTGCCGTGCGCCCAGCCAGGGCATGGGTAGGGGGTTTGCCCAGTCATCCGATTCTTCAGCCGCTACATCTTCAGTGCGTCCTCCAGCTCCAGCAGGGCGTGGTGTAATTAGGGGTGGGGCTCGTGGTAGAGGCGGACCCAGCCGATTCTATGCTTTGAGTGGTCGCCAGAACGCGGAGGCTTCTCCAGATGTTGTCACAGGTATTCTGAATGTTCAAGCACTTGATTGCTATGCTCTTATTGATCCGGGATCCTCCTTGTCCTATGTTACCCCGTTTATTGCTTCAGGTTTTGGGATAAAACCCGAGCGGCTTCATGAGCGGTTCTCCGTATCAACTCCGGTTGGTGATTCTATCACAGCAGTGCGAGTCTAAAAGAATTGTGTTGTCACGGTATATGGTCGCGTTACCACAGACGATCTTATTGAGCTGGATATGATATATTTTGATATTATTATGGGAATGGATTGGCTTTATTCGTTCTTTTCCAAGCTCGACTGCCGAACGAGAGTCATGAGACTCGAGTTTCCTAATGAGCCGGTTATTGAGTAGAAGGGGAATGGTGTGGTGCCGAAAGGTAGGTTTATCTCCTGCCTTAAGGCCTCGAAGATGATTAAGAAAGGGTGTATCTATCATTTGGTCCGGGTCGCGAACACCGCTTCAGAAGTGTCGGTCCCCGAGTCTGTGCCAGTCGTGAATGAGTTTCTTGAAGTATTTCTGGACGAGCTTCCAGGGGTTCCACCAGATAGAGAGGTTGATTTTGGGATTGATGTACTACCAGATACGCAACCAATATCTATCCCACCATACAGAATGGTGCAGCAGAATTAAGGGGGTTAAAGGAGCAGTTGAAGGATTTATTAGATAAGGGGTTCATTCGGCCGAGTGTGTCGCCGTGGGGTGCTCCGGTTCTTTTTGTTAGAAAGAAGGATGGGTCGCTCCGTATGTGTATCGATTATCGGCAGCTCAATAAGGTCACTATCAAAAACAAGTATCCATTGCCTCGAATAGATGATTTTTTTGATCAATTGCAAGGTGCGAGGTTCTTCTCCAAAATTGATTTACGGTCCGGGTATCATCAGTTGAAGATATGGGAGCAGGATATTCCTAAGACCGCCTTCAGGACTCGTTATGGTCATTTTAAATTTTAATGTCCTTTGGGCTGACCAATGCTCCAGCAGCTTTTATGGATCTTATGAATCGGATTTTCAAACCGTTGCTGGACTCCTTCGTGATTTTTTTTATTGATGACATCCGTGTCTACTCGCGGAGTCGGGAAGATCATGCTAATCACCTTAGAGCAGTCCTGCAGACTCTTCGTCATCACCACCTGTATGCTAAATTTTCGAAATGTGAGTTTTGGCTGGAATCAGTCGCGTTCTTGGGTCATGTTGTTTCCAGAGAAGGGATTCAGGTTGATCCCCAGAAGATCGCAGCAGTGAAAGATTGGCCTAGACCAACGACCCCGACGGAGGTTCGCAGTTTCTTGGGACTAGCTGGGTATTATCGGAGGTTTGTGGAGGGATTCTCCACCCTCGCCTCCCCATTGACTAAATTGACGCATAAAGTAGTTAAGTTTCAGTGGTTCGATGCTTGTGAGAAGAGTTTTCAAGAATTGAAGTCGAGATTGACTTCGGCACCGGTGTTAACATTGCCAGGAGGTTCAGAGGGATTTGTGGTCTATTGCGATGCTTCAAGGGTTGGTTTGGGGTGTGTGTTGGTGCAACGTGGGAAGGTCATAGCGTATGCTTCAAGGAAACTCAAGAATCACGAGGAGAATTATCCGAAGCATGATTTGGAACTCGCGGCTATGGTGTTTGCATTAACAATTTGGCGGCATTATCTTTATGGATTCCACGTGGTTGTGTTCTCAGACCACAAGAGTCTTCAGTATTTATTCAAGCAGAAGGAGCTAAATCNTTTGGCGGCATTATCTTTATGGAGTCCACGTGGATGTGTTCTCAGACCATAAGAGCCTTCAGTATTTATTCAAGCAGAAGGAACTAAATCTGAGGCAGCGGAGGTGGTTAGAATTGCTTAAGGATTATGATATGAACATCTTGTACCATCCAGGAAAGGCGAATGTGGTGGCCGATGCTCTCAGTCGGAAATCTATGGGTAGTTTGGCTCATTTGTAAGCGGATCATAGGCCCTTGGCTCGGGAGGTTTATAAATTGGCCAGTTTGGGGGTTTGTCTTTCGACCTCAGGCGAGGAGGAGGTTATGGTGAATAATGGGGCAGAATCGTCACTTGTAGCGGAAGTCAAGGAGAAGCAGTTTGATTATCCAGCATTGGCACAGTTGAAGGAGGCAGTTCTGAATGGCAAGATTTCGACATTTTCGCTTGGCAGCTATGAAGGAGTGTTGCGATGTCAGGGTAGGCTATGTGTTCCCGATGTAGATAATCTTCGGGGAAGGGTAATGGCGGAGGCTCATAGCTCCCGGTATTCGGTGCACCCAGGTTCTACGAAAATGTATCATGATCTCCGGGAAGTTTATTGGTGGGGCGGTATGAAGAGGGACGTGGCGGGCCATGTATCCAAATGTTCGAATTGTCAACAGGTGAAGGCCGAGCATCAGAGGCCCGGTGGGTTAACTCAACTTATGGAAATACCGACGTGGAAATGGGAGATGATCAACATGGATTTCGTGGTAGGGTTACCTCGCACTCAGCGCAAGTTCGACTTGATTTGGGTAATAGTGGACCGACTCACGAAATCAGCTCATTTCTTGCCAGTCAAGTCCACTGATACTGCAAAACAGTACGCTCAGTTGTATATCAAGGAAATAGTCAGGCTTCATGGCACTCCAGTTTCTATTATCTCGGATCGAGGGGCCCAGTTCACAGCTAACTTTTGGAGGAAATTTCAGCAAGGTCTGGGTACTCAGGTAAATCTCAGCACAGCTTTCCACCCACAGACGGACGGACAAGCGGAGCGGACTATTCAGACGCTTGAGGATATGTTGCGGTCTTGTGTTTTGGATTTCAAGGGTAGCTGGGATGATTACTTGCCGCTTATAGAGTTTGCTTACAATAACAGCTTTCATGCTAGTATTCACATGGCCCCATTTGAGGCATTGCACGGGAGGAGATGTAGATCTCCGATTGGATGGTTTGAGGTTGGTGAGGCAGAATTGATAGTGCCAGATCTTGTGCACCAAGCTATGAAAAAGTTAGAGTCATTCAGGAAAGGATGAAAACTGCTTAGAGTCGTCAGAACTCCTATGCGGATGTTCGTCGTAGAGACTTAGAGTTTCAGGTAGATGATTGGGTGTTCTTGAAGGTATCTCCCATGAAGGGAGTCATGCGGTTCGGAAAGAAGAGTAAATTGAGCCCAAGGTATGTCGGGACGTATCGGGTCGCACAACGGATAAGACAGGTCGCGTATAGACTGGAATTGCCCCCTGAAATGTCATTAGTGCACCCGGTATTCCACGTGTCTATATTGAAGAAGGTAATTGGAGATCCTTCCGCCATCGTGCCGGTTGAGACCATTGAGGTAAGTGAAGAATTGTCGTACGAAGAAGTTCTGGTTGCCATTCTCAATAGGCAGGTCCGTAGGTTGAGGAACAAAGAGATTGCTTCTGTTAAAGTGTTGTGGCGGAGTCAACGAGTCGAGGAGGCCACGTGGGAAGCAGAGAAAGAAATGAAAGAAAAATATCCCCATTTGTTTGAGCAAGTGTAGTAGTGGTTCCAAGGCAATTTGATATTGTATTCGGACTCGTGCCAAGGCACCCTGTTTTTCCTTCCTCTCCTAATTGCCTTATTGTTGTAATTTTCCAATGCGTGCTAAAACTGTAAACGAAGTTGCTAACTAGGTGGTGTGCCACCTTTAAAGCAAATAAAAAGTTTGTGAAACAAATGTGCTAAGTAACTAATTAATAGTAGTGTAGATTGGTAAATGGTAAGTAAGTAAAATTGTCTATGATCTATTGAGGTGATTGAATTGTATGGGGTACACTGAAGTGGCCCAAAACTATGTGCAAATTGTATGCCACTAGTTGAGTCTTATGTTAAATGGTGAGTCGTATGCATTGGTCAAGGTAATTGAATATGTGCAAGTATTGAGGTGAGGAATGGTATACATGTTGTAGGGATAACTAAATTTGTGTAATGATGCTTGGAAATGTGTTTCGGGGGCTCTCTGACAGGTAGATAGGCCTATATACAAGGGAAACTCTGGCGAAATTTTCTGAAAATATTGGAGCTAGTATAAATTGGGAAGTTGCATAAAATGATTTTACAAAATCCTCATTCGAGGACGAATGATTTTTAAGGGGGGGAGAATGTAAAGACCCGTAAAATTTCTTGCTTAAAATAATGCCCGAATAAGTCCCCGAGTGGTTAACTTTGTGGAAATTCTTAAAACGGACCTTAATTTTGTAAAAATACCCCGGATTGGAAAGAACTTAATTTTTTCAGAAATTGGGGGTTATGCGACGCACTATGCGATCGCATAACGTGTATGCGGACCGCATAGTGGTCGCATACACGGGCAGATCACTGCCCAATCGAAGGAGTGTTATGCGACGCATAATGCGATCGCATAACGTGTATGTGACGCATAATGCGATCGCATAACGTGTATGCGGACCGCATAGTGGTCGCATACCCGGGCAGATTGTTTTCAAAATTTTGCCCCCCTGGGGGCCATTCTGCGGTCCAATATGCAGACCACATGTCAGGAATGCGATCGCATTCCTGATCGCATATCCGACACGGTCTTTTAATTTTCTAAATTTTTATACCCGACCCAATTTCATTTAACCCCTGCCCCCTTTCATTTTAACAAGTTTTCTGAAAAGAAGGAAAGGAGAGTTCTTGAGAAAGGAAGTGATCCTTCCATCAAAGTGAATTTTAAGGTCTCTCAGGCCTGGCAATTCGTGTAATCCCCTTCTTCCCCATTCTAGTAGGTAAGGGTTCCCAACCCCTTTTCTTTCTTTTCATTAATTTTCTGATTTTTAAACAAAAGGAGGGTTGGCCTGGATTGATTCGTAGAAATATTAGCTAAGACCTTGCATGCATGTTTAATAATGGTGCTAATCTAATAAGAGGGAGTGGGTTGGGGAAAACTTCACAAAGATAGGATTGGTAATCTAATGGGTTCACATAGTGCTTGACAAAATGCTTGAGAGAGTCCGAATCGCATGCATGACTTCAAATTCTGAGTTGAATATGTCTAATTGTGAACTAGATTGAAGGTACTAGTCGGTTCGGTGGTTGTGGGTTAAAGTTGAAAAGGGAAACTCGACTCCAGGTATGTATGGCTAACTTTAATCTTTGTAAAATCACTTGTGGTGTTTGAGCATACGGTACATGTATTGTTATAATATGTGCAACTGGTTGTCCGAATTTATGTGATGTGTGAAGTGTAATACTTGTCTGTCTTTAGTTGACCACCACACTACCACGTTATAGAAAAATGGTGCTAAAAGGATAATAAATCCAAGAGTATGAGTGTGTATGATAAAGGCTATGAAAAGAAGCTTTATTCTTATTGCTGAAATCTTCTGTGATTGAACTGTGAATTGTAATCGTTGGTATGAGATGTAATTGTCAGGTGGGATCGGGTTGCGCGCCGCAACAGAAGAGATAAGGGTGATATGTAAGAAGTGATAAGGGTGTGATTGTAATTGTCAGGTGGGATCGGGCTACGCGCCGCAACAGGGGAGATAAGGGTGATATGTAAGAAGTGATAAGGGTTTGATTGTAACTGTCAGGTGGGATCGGGTTGCGCGCCGCAATAATTTTCAGGTGGGATCAGGTTGCACGCCGCAACAGGAGGAATAAGGGTGAGATGTGAGGAGGGACAAGGATGGAATTGAAATTGTGATTTTTGATAAAGTGAAAATTGTGGAACTTCCCTTGTATATCTTTCTATGTCTTGTGCCGTAATTGTGTGACTCTCTGTCTGTCTCTTGCATGTGCATTATTGAGTTTACTAGAGTAAAGTTTGTTCATGCATACCACTACAAATCAAATGTACTGACGTCCCTTTTGCCGGGGGCGCTACATTCTTGTGATGATTGTAGGTGGTTCTATAGCAGGTACTTCAGCACACCGACAGTAGTGCCTCCTCCTCGTCCTATCAGCGGTTTTGGTGAGCCCCTCTTCTCTCGGGGCCTAGTGTGGTTCATGCCACCTTTTCTCCCGGATTCTTATTTTGGTACTTGTGTAAGGTATAGCCGGAGCCTTGTTACCGGCAAGTATTGTATAACTCCATCGTATTCTTAGAGGCTCAGTAGACACAATATGGGTAGTGTACATATGTATTTTGGGTAAGTGATGGTACGGTTCGGAATCATGATCCACGCTGGAAAATGTTGTATGTATTTTGTAAGTATTTGGTATCAAATTTGGGTAATGATAAAAAGTAAAAACGAATCCAAGTTGTAAGTTTATGCTTAAGTCTAAACGGCTATTTCACATGAATTATGTATATTGAAATCACGGGGTAACGCGTGGGATGGGAAAGGCAAATTCCAGGTTCGCTTGACCGGGGTCCCCCGGTTGAGTGCCGGTCGTGTCCCTCAGTTTTGGGGCGTGACAAATATACAAAAGATTGAGGCAGTAAAGATTTGGCCTAGACCCACGACACCGACGGAGGTTCCTATCTTTCTCGGTTAGGCAGGTTATTATAGGAGATTTGTAGAGGGGTTTTCTTCTCTTTCAGCACCTTTGACAAAGTTGACTCAGAAGGAAGCAAAGTTTCAATGGACTGATGCTTGCAAATGGAGTTTCCAGGCATTGAAGGACAGATTAACTTCAACATTGGTTCTAATGCTCCCAAAAGGACCGATAGTTATGTTATCTATTGTGATGTGTCGGGCATTAGATTGGGTTGTGTATTGATGCAACATGGTAAGGTTGTAGTTTATGCTTCTAGACAGCTAAGAAAGCACGAGAAGAATTGCCCGACCCATGATTTAGAGTTAGCCGTAGTGATTTATGCGCTAAAGATGTGCAGGCACTACTTGTATATCATTCGTGTTGATATTTATATGGATCAAAAGAGCCTCCAATATATCTTCAAACAAAAGGAATTGAATTTACATCAAAGAAGATGGTTGGAGCTACTTAAAGACTATGACGTTGATATTTTGTACCATCCGAGGAAGGCGAATGTAGTAGCTGACGCCCTTGGACGTAGATCAATGGGTAGCCTGTCATATTTACATCCATAGAAGTGGGGAATAGCCCATGAGATTCGTCAGCTAACTAGTCTTGGATTTCGATTATTGGATTCAAGTGATACCAAAATTACGATTCAAGACACGACAACATCCTCTTTAGTAACTGAAGTGAATGAACACTAGTATGAGGATCATGTGTTAGCTCATTATAGAGATACAGCCCCTCTGAAGGAGAAGACACCATTTGAAATCTCAGGAGATGGGGTCCTCAGATATTGAGGACGATTATGTTTCCCTAATATTACGTCACTATTCTCGTTATTCTATCCATCTAGAAGCAACAAAGATGTATCATGATACCAGGGAAGTATATTGGTGGGACGAAATGAAAAAGGATATAGCGGAATTTGTTGCTCAGTGCCCTAACTGTCAGCAGGTTAAGATTGAGCATCACAACCCTGGTGGATTATTGCAGGCTATAGAGATTCTGAATTGGAAGTGGGAAGTAATCAATATGGATTTCATCGTAGGTTTACCTTGTACCCAGTGTAAGTTCGATTCTATATGGGTGACATCTTTGATAGACTTACAAAATCAGCCCATTTTCTACATGTTAGGACTACATATTCCGTAGAGGATTATGCAAGCGTTACATTAAGGAGATAGTACGACTTCATGGTGTCCCTATATCTTTTATCTGGGATAGAGGATCTCAGTTGATAGCTAATTTTTGGAGGTCCATCCAAAATGTATTGGGGACTCAGTTAAGTCTTAGTACAACATTTCATCCCCAGACAGACGGACAGGTTGAGCGTTCTATCTAGACACTTGAGGATATGTTACGGGCTTGTGTGATAGACTTCAAAGGTAGCGGGGATTATCATATGCCTTTTATTAAGTTTGCGTATAATAATAGCTATCATTCTAGTGATCAGTTGTCTACATACGAAGTTCTTTACGGACGAAAGTGTAGGTCGCCTATAGGGTGGTTCGACGTTGGGTAAACTACGTTAGTAGGACAAGAATTGGTACAGCAGACAATGGAGAAAATTAATCTTATACATGAAAGTCTATTAGCAGCTCAAAGTCGTCAGAAGTCTTATGCGGATAATCAATGGCGAGACTTGGAATTTTAGGTTGACGATCGGGTATTACTAAAGGTATCACCAATGAAAGGCATTATGAGGTTCGGAAATAAAGGAAAACTTAGCCCTCGGTACATTGGTCCATATAAGATCATAGGCCAGATAGCATATGAGTTAGACTTGCCTTCTGACTTGGAGTCTGTACATCCAGTCTTTCATGTGTCTATGCTTGGTAAATGTATCGGGGACCTTCTAGAGT
The DNA here is from genome assembly GCA_005239495.1 of Nicotiana undulata. Lineage (NCBI taxonomy): Eukaryota > Viridiplantae > Streptophyta > Magnoliopsida > Solanales > Solanaceae > Nicotiana > Nicotiana undulata. The sequence goes on along the minus strand of ML292376.1, from coordinate 25,654 downwards.
TGTGTCAGTTGACGATGTACATGTCACAGAGTAGCTATCATATGAGGAAACTCCCATTGATATACTAGATAGACAAGTTTGGAGACTAAGGACTAAAGATGTAGCTTCAGTGAAAGTACTTTCGAGAAACAATAATGTGGAAGAAATGACTTGGGAAGTCGAAGATGACATGAAGTCTAGGTATCCCCACTTATCTCCTCTTCCATATAAGGATCCAACTGAGACGTCATAGCCCTAAGGTACGAGTATGGATTCTTGTGTTAATTATTTCCACTAGTCGTGTGAGGCCGTTGTCGTGATTGATGATTGTGGCAATATGTGGCGTTGAATTTTTGAGTTCTCTACATGAAGGATTGATAGTATTACTGCTACAATGGCGACTCTGTCAAAATCTATATATATCGCGGGGAGTTAAACATTCGAGGACGAATGTTTCTAAGGGGGGAAGGATGTTACATTTCGCATTTTTATACGTTAAAGTTTCATCGTAAATAGCCATAATAGGCTCGGCGATGAGATTATTTTGAGGTTATAGGCATTTATGCTAGTTATAACAGGCAGTAAGTAAGTTCCGTGAAGGTTAAAGGGTAAATGAATCGAATAAAATGAGTTTCGTTGAAGGTTGTCAATTTGGAATATAATACGATCTGAGCCATAATACCCGGTATTTATGGACTAGTGCCATACAAGGTACCCGATGACCATGATAGTAGGGTACATAAAGTGTGTTAAAAGTGAGTAGTATTTTAAGTAATTTGAGATAATTCTTAATTATGTGGATAATTGGGTAAGTAATGCTTTTTGGTGGGAGATTAGTTAATTAATCATAAATCGTGATAAGCCTACCCCCCCCCCCCACCAACATGGCAACACCCCCTTTCCCATTTAATAACTCTTACAAGAGAGTGAAAGGTCGCTAATTTAAGGGGTTATGTGATACCAAGCTTGAAATGTGGGGACCACACCTATTAAAGCATAAGACCCCTCTAAATTCAAGAGAGGTGCTTATATCAAAATTGGTCAACTATGGTCATCAACAAGAATTCAAAAACAAATTTCCTTATCATCTTAGCAACATGGTATTTTTGCAATTCTAAGGAAGCCCAGTATAATCTTTCTCAAGAATATCATACGGATTTTTCCTACTCCGATCTTTCCGTCACGTGTTTTGTCCCGATTATCATGGGTTAGAAGGATTGTCAAGAGAATCGATTCAGGTACGTTTAGGATATCCTTTCTTTCTTTTTGGCATGATCCATATGATACAAATGAAACGAGAAAATATACAACTTCCATAAATGACTTTATTCATAGGAGTATTAGAGGTGCCTATGTTCTTGAACTCCCATGTATCTTATTATTACATCTTCTGTTCATGGGTCTCAGAAAAATACGTAGTTGATAAAGTTTATCCGAAAGGTATATTGATCTTATTAACCTATTTATGAATTTCATTCATTTATACATGTACATTGACCCATATATATGTACTTATATGTATATGGGATATGGGAAAAGGTTACAGCGTTATATATGCACCACCACCTGATCAGCTGGTATATGTTGATGATTTTGCCCACAGTGGCCGAGATGATATGATGGGGTGCCCTCAGAGGCTTGATGATGTTATTTAAACATATACCTATGCATGACATGACATTTATACACACGTGTATGACATTATAAATGTTTCAGGATTTACAAATTTATTTAGACTTATAAGCGGAATTCTTTATTCCATGTTTCATCTATGTCTCTTATGTACTGATTTTTATGCCTTACATACTCAGTACATTATTCGTACTGACGCCCTATTGTTTCGGGCATGTGTTTCATGCCCGCAGGTGCAGGTAGACAAGCTGAAGGCCCCCCTTCTTAGGATCCTTGATCAGCGAAAGTTGTGTGCTCCACCTGATCCAGAGCTGCTTTTGATTTTGGTACGATATGTTTGTATACATATATGGTTATGACGGGGCCCAGTCCCGTCCTTGTAGAGTTATATATTCTATTAGAGGTATGTAGATAGTATGTATAGTGGGATAGTATGTGGCCTTGTCGGCTTCCAGTTTTGGATATATAGTTGTACATAGCAGCCTTGTCGGCTCACCTTACGTATTTCACACATATATGTAAATATTTCTTTTGGATAGGTTTTCCTCGCGCATGTTATTCTCATAATTCAGCATGTGTTATTCATGTTTATATCTTAGTCGCATGCTTAAGGGTGTTCGACAAGTAGGACTGGGGCACCCGTCGCGGCCTATTATTTTGGGTCGTGACACTTTGTTAGGTAATTTGAAGTCTTGGGTAGCTTCATATGATGTATTATGACTTGTATTCATCGTCGGTTTTGGTTCTTGAATGGTTCGGAATCGATTTGGAAGAATGATTCCCAATTTGAAAGCTTTAGAGTGGAAGAGTTGATCAAGTTTGAACTTGTGTATTTGACCTTAAGTCGCAATTTTGATTGTTCTGTCACGTCCGTATGGTAATTTTGGACTTAGGCGTATCCTCGGATTGGCATTTGGATGTTTCAAAAAGGGTTTGGCACTATTTGACGAAAGTTGGCAATTTGAAGGCTTGGAATATTCAGAAGTTTGACTAGGAGTTAACTTTTAAGATATCGAGTTTGGATTGTTGTTCCGGGAGTTGGAATAGGATTTTTATGTCATTTGGAACTTGTGTGCAAAATTTGATGTCATTCCGAGTTGATTTTATATGATTCAACAAGGGTTTTGGAAGTTAAAAGTTCAAAAATTCATCAAGTTTTATTTGAGATGTGATTTGTGGTTATGATATTATTATGTATGATTTGAGGAATCGAGTAGGTTCGTGTTATGTTTTGGGACTTGTTGGAATGGTCGGACGGGGTCCCGAGGGGTTTCGGACATGTTTCAAACCATTTTCCTTCATGTGTGGTTGGTGGTTTCTGCTGGAACTCCTGTTGTGCACCTTTGGTTTGTTTTGTGCAAGTGTGGGGGTCACAGAAGTGTATTCATGGTCTCACCTGCAAAGAAGGCTGGAGATGGGATGTATCCGCTGATGCGGTGCAGGGGATACATCTGCGAGGGCGCAGATGCGGTTGTGTTGGCACAGAGAAGCAAACTTTGTTTGGGGCTGAGTGTTGCGCATCTGCGATGTTGATTCCACAAATGCGACCTTGTAGGTGCAAAAGGTCAAGCTGTGAGAAAGGCTCGCAAATACGAGATCTTGACTGCAGAAGCAATTGTCGCAGATGCGACTTAGTGACCGTAAATGAAGAAATGCTAAGCAGAACATGATATATTTCGAGGGTTTGTTCATTTTATCATATTTTGAGTTGGGGAGCTCGGTTTTGGGTGATTTTGGAGATGATTTTTACCACATGGATTCGGGTAAGTATTTTCTAATTGGATTTGATTTTATTATATGATTCCATCTTCAATTTTGGCATTTGATTGATTATTTCAAAAAAGAAATTGGGGGTTTATGTCTAAGCTTTTCTAAAATGAATTATTGAGTTTGGAACATCGAGTCGGAGTCGGATTTGAGTGAAATTAGTATAGTTGGACTCGTATTCGAATGGGTTGTCTGAATTTTTGCGTTTTGCCAGGTTCCGAGGTGTGGGTCTGGGTTGACTTTTTTGTTGACTTTGAGTATTTGATTAAAGATTCGACCTTTACTGCTTGGGCTTGTTTTCCAAGGCATTATTTGATGTTTTTGAGTTTATTTTTGCTAGTTTTGAGTTGTTAAGAGGTTGATTCACACGGATGGCATTTCTATAGTGTTATTTGGCTTGCTCCGTATTTGATTTGCCTTGCATGAGGTAAGTATCTTACCTAAACTTGGTTAAGGCGCTAGTTGCCTAAGTTATTTGTGATAGCTATGTGCTATAGGTGCGCACATGTGTGGGGTTTGAGCCCATGTGCTAGCATCGAGGTATTTATCCATGCTCGGGGACTTTGAAGCTTTAAGTTGTGATGTTTCTCACATTTGTAACCTTATTATGAACTATTTGATCCATGTTTGAGGTTACATAGAGCCTAATTTCCTGAATGAACTCTATAATTGCTATTGTGTGATGAAATTGATGATTTGAGCTATGATATCACACTTTACACATGCCTACACTTTAGCGTGTCATTTATACCATTCCAGGAGTATGAGATTTGATATTTGTTTTTCATATACATGTATTCTTGTATATTAGCTTATGTGTGATATGATTTGAACTGGATGATTATGACCACATCGGGCGAATTGTGGTATTATGCATGTGACCACGCCGGGCGAATTGTGTTGTTTTACCTATTACCATGACGGGTGGAATGTGTTTATGCTTGTGACCACGCCGAGTGGATTGTGTTGTTATGCCTGTGACCACACCGGGCGGATTTTTTTTCTATGCATGTGACCACGTCAGGCGGATAGTTTTGTTATGCATGTGACCATGCCGGGTGGATTGTGTTGTAAGGCATGTGACCACTCCGGGCAAATTGTATTGTTATGCTTGTGACCATGCCGGGCGAATTATAATAGCACGTTGAATTGGCAGTGCATGCATGTGGATATGGATACCCCTAGGGTCACCCTCTTATGTGCCTTCTTGATGGTTTACACGTGGATTGTGAGAAATCGACGGGTTTTTGGTCAAAATGTGAGCTCTGGGAGAGTTGGTTACTGGTTTGGTTTGGTTATTGAGATTCTGATATGGACCTGAGAGCGGTGATATGATTTTTATTAGGATAGGGTTGCGCAACGCAACAGATTGATATTTGACTATTGAATTTCTTCTTTACTTGAAATATTCCTTGGCGGGATAAGGTTTGTGTACACACTACCCTCCCCAGACCCACTTGTGGGATTTCTAGGTTGTTGTTGTTGTCGTTGCAATACTCCTTAGATGTTTACCTGATTTATTTGCAAATCTTCCTTATATGTTGGATTGTTAATTGATCTGAGTACGTTAAGGAAATTGTGTGCACCAAGGTTTTCTTATTAGTAACTACTAAATTCATTCATATTACTGTTCTGTACTTGTTTTAATTTATGAATTGTATAGGTGATTGAAGAGTATCTTTTATAATTCTTGCTTCTAATACCTCGCAGAGGTTGGATATTATACTTACTAAGTATATGGGGTCGGTTGTACTCGTACTACACTTCTGCACCTTGCATGCAAATCTTGGAGTTGATGCTGCTGCATATGGCGGGAGCTAGCATTGAAGATATACTTATTTTCCATATATAGCTACCACTTATCCTTGGTAGTTTTCGATTTGCAATTTGTTATGTACATTTCAAATAGTTATTGTATTTGTTTCATACCAGCTTTGTAAATCTAAGTCTTTGTGGCTCGTGATTTGTACTACCAATCCTTGGGTTGTTGTATAGAGATTCAATGATTTCATTTATTGATTCATATTATCCTCATTTGAATTATTTTTAGTGTTATTTGGCTAACCTAGCGGGGTAGGTTAGGTGCCATTACGACCAATTGGATTTTAGGTCGTGATAAGTTGGTATTAGAGCCCTAGGTTCATAGGTTCTACGAGTCATGATCAAGTATCTAGTAGAGTCTTGTCGATCGGTATGATGAAATCCATCCCTATCTTCCAGAGTATACAGGGCATCTAGGAAACGTCCCATCTTTATTTCCTTATTGTGCGGCATTTATTGAGCTTGGAGCGTATCTCTTTGAATTCCTTCCACTCACATGTATGCTATGTGAGTGCTCGCTATCAGTTGTGCATCGACGACTTGTGATTCCATGGACGAGGTGCGAGATGTGTTTTCTATATTATGGTAATGTGCCAGTCTACAGGACTTGAGGCCAGGTTCAGACTGTAGTTTGCGCTCGGTGGTTTCGGTTGAGTGAGTATGCGATTTTGGACTTGTATGTCCAATAGTGTCCCTAAGAGTGAGATTAATGGCTCAGTGAGTGGTCGGATAGCTATATGATGAGTATTATATGACTTAGGTATGTGCGTAGATGGTTTAGATGTGACAAGAAGGTTTGTTTGGGGCGTAAAGGACAATGGATGCTTGATTTCTGTCTTGATGTGTAGTGCAGTCTCAAGTTATGAGTGTGTTCAGAGATCATTTATGTTGTTCATTGTGAAACGAAGTAAATTCTTGTGCTTTTTTGACGAGTTCAAACTCGGGAGTATTAAGTGAATGCAAAGTGGTTGTGACCATGATAGGGTCATCGAGAGATGCTAGTTTGAGGAAAAGTAGGTGGGTATCTCCTGCGGGATGCTTTGAGATTGTGTGATCCCTGTGATGTTTCTATGGAGAGTTTTTCTTCTACCAGTGAGTTATATGTGTTTCAATTGCATTTGGATCTCTTGAGGAGGTTGGCGTGACTATCATAAGAATTAATGTGCATTTAGTATAATAATTGATGTATTTTATGATTTATGCTACATGAGTTGTAAATGACTTGATTGAATTACAGTACGAAATCATAGCAGTTATGGAGTAAGGATATTGTGGATTATCGGATGTTATGTTCTATGCCTTTGAGCCAAGTGGGGAGCCTACTATCGACAATCAGATTGCATGGTTATGTGTTATGCGGGTTTCGATTTGAGTCATATTTGAGGATAAGTTATAACCTGCAGAGGTTGGTTTTGAGGATGACTTGCGAAGGAAAATTCTAGAAGCATGATGTATTACACCTTATGGTTATATGAGAATCATGGAATGATATGGGTTGTTATTCGTGGTGGATGTAGTGTTCATGGAGTATGGATTCACGTAGTTTCTTAGAGATGTGGGGTTGCTTCTTGAGATACTTGTGTGCAAATGGAGCACCGGTCATCTGGCTCATATTGGTGGTACATTGAGATTACAGTAGACTGAGACTCTTGGGAAGGTTTTAATGAGTTCAAGATTCATATGTTGTATTTTAGGATTTTCTAGATTTGTATATGGCTAAGATATGATATTTGCATTGCATGGTGCCGAGACTTGCGGTATTTTTGAATCATTATCGATTCTACATTTTGGTATCAGATAGGTTAAGGAAACAGGTTTAGATTTAAATAAGGTCTTTTCAAAGCGGGGATATCAGATGCAATATTTTTAAGTGCTTAAGAAGGAATAAAGTGTCTTATGGGCTATAGGACGATCTCGTTTCATTCTAGGATCTCTTGTGGTGAGCTTTGGTCAAAGCTCGTGGTGTATTGGCGAGGATAAACTTTAAGTTGAAGTCAATTCGGAAAGAGCTCGAAGAAATAGGGCAGCTTGGTAGTATGTTAGATCTGCATGGTAATGGATATGATTGGTTCTTTTAGATATTTTGATGTGGTGAGGCTTTATCGGTGTTTGGCGGCATGCGTGACTTAGTTGTGTTACAGATATTCAGCTTTCATTGCTTGGTCTTGTGAAAATGGGTTACGCAGAGTTCACGATGGTTTCGACCACGACTTGATACGGATTTTTTTGACAGGTATGAGGGGTATGCTGGATATTGTAATTTTCTCTTGGATAGGGGTCAAGTGGAAGGTTTCTGGATGATGGAATGTGTGTCATTCTTGTTCTTCGGGGTTGATAATAGGGTTCTCATATTTTCATATGATGGCATGAAAGATACGGTGCGACGTATGGGATTAAGGTTTGCATATAAGAGGTTGCAGTTTCGTTCGAAAGGGAGGTCATGAGTTCTAGAGAGCATGGATGGTTTCAGATGTTTAGAAGAATGCTGGCATTATTTGGTATCACCTTAGAAGGCTGCGTATTTTAGAACACGCATTGTGTTCTGGCTTGCGAATGTTTGACTGGTATTACGGTAATTGCCTGGTTGTACTACTGATGCTCGGATTTTTCTATGTGGCGCAGAATATTCATGGAAGTGTTTCTCGTGAGATGATTGTGTATGAGAGATGTGTCAGTCATTTGAGTGGTGAAGTTGGGACCGGACATGGAGATTCTTGTATTCTAAGGAGTTGAAGACTTAGAGGGTTCTCAGAGGCAGATGGTTCCTTGGTTGTGCAGGTGAAGGTATGTTAAGAGGTTGATGGTTGATTGTATATGTTACGAATAGTTTACTGTGGACTTTTTGAAGGTTATTTACCTATTTTGGGAAACCAGAGCTGGTTTGGGGGGCCATTGGTAGGCCTATGAGGACGTGTATTCTACAACAGGTCGAATTTGTTGACTCAGCACCGTTATTGTTGATGGGTGTGTCATTTGGTAAGAGTTGGGCTTATTCGTGTTCTGATATATCAAATATGTTACTCTTCTAAAGTACGATGGGTTGTGATCCGTTGGTTATTTTCACACATGATGCATTTGTTTTTTGGGCCTTATGGTGAAACTCGAGCGAGATGATTCTTGGTGTGTTGAATGGTTGATTGCGCCTTGGTTATGGTATTTCCTATTTGTGGTATATTGTGATATACATTTCTTCATGATTATGGTCATGAACATCGTTTGTTTGTTGTTGATTTGTGTATGATTGTTGATTTTGAGCATTATGGCTCAACGTATTTCATGTGGACTGGTGTTTGGATAGGTTCACGCATCACAGCGTAGTTATGTTGGGATATGATCCTTTATGTTGATTTTGTGCGTTTTGGTTCTCCTTTGTGTGATGGGTTTATAGCATTGCGCTTGTGGTGGTACCTGTAGAGCTTGCAAGACGGTTTTCTCATTTGATTATCTCCCCATTTTTGGGTACATTTGAGTTGTTGCTTATTGTTTCACGGACTGCACAGTTTGTGACTTTAGGTAGTATTGGTGTGACATGTTTGTAGAGCAACTTGTGTTTAATGACATGAAGTTATTAGACCTAGAATAAGTGTTATCGGATTTGATTACGGTGTGAGTGGAAGAATAATATTGGAAGTTAAATTATTATTTGGAAATGGTTCTTACCGGAGGAGAAAGCTCCACGATTGGTTGATCTGATGAGTTATTATGAGATTATGCGTATCTTTGTCATCATTTGGCAGTATATGAAGGTTTAGAATAAGGTTTTGTTTGATATGAGGTTTTTTACTGGTACTAAATTTGTCATTGAGCAACTATTGTGGCAAGAAGTTATTGATATGAGTATTTGAGTTATGTGGTATATCATGTGATTACATCTTGGGTTACGATTATGGCTTGATACAGCTTCTTAAGGCTTATACAGTTTATAAATTCGAGAATCGGTTTTATAATGTATTTCTGATGTTGGAGATTATATTCTAAGGCTTATGGATTAAGGTTGAAGTAAGGGTCTTCAATTATGTTGTGTTGTAAGGCTTATATTGTTTGGGGAGAAGTGCGATCACCCATGGGTATGTGCATGGTGAGTTAATTCAGTGTTGTGATAGCCTGGTTATGACTCTTGGCACATTCGAGGACGAACGTAAGTTTAGGTCGGGGAGAATGTAATGACCTGACCGGATGTTTTGAGCATTTGCACTTCGTTCGGTGGTTTGTAGTCTTTGGTAGCTTCATATGATGTAGTATGACTTGTGCGCATCGTCGGTTTTGGTTCACGAGTGGTTCGGAATCGATTTGGAAGAATGATTCCCAATCTGAAAGTTTTAAGTTGAAAAAGTTGACCAAGTTTGACTTTTATGTACTTGACCTCAGGTCGGAGCTTTGATGATTCCGGTAGGTCCGGATGGTGATATTGGACTTCGGCGTATGCCCGGATCGGCATTTGGATGTTTCTAGAAGGGTTTGGCACTATTTGGAAAAGTTGGCAATTTGAAGTTTGGAATGTTCATAAATTTGACTGGGAGTTGACTTTGATGATATCGGGTTCGGATTGTTGTTTCGGGAGTTGGAATAGGGTTTTTATGTCGTAGTAAAGTTGTAAAAATTTGAGGTCATTCCGAGTTGATTTTATATGATTCGGCACCAGCTTTGGAAGTTGAAAGTTCAAAAGTTTTATTTGAAGTGCGATTAGTGGTTTTGATGTTTTGATGTTATTATGTTTGATTTGAGGCCTCGAGTAGGTCCATATTATGTTTTGGGACTTGGTGGAATGTTCGGACGAGGTCCCAAGGGGTTTCAGACAATTTTCCCTTCATGTGTGGTTGTTGGTTTCTACTGGAACTGGTGGCGCACCTGCGGTTGGTTTTGTGCAGGTGTGGAGGTCACAGAAGCGTAGTCATAGTCGCATCTACGAAGAAGGCTGGAGATGGGCTATATCTGCAGATGCAGTGCATGGGACGAATCTGCAAGGGCGCAGATGCAGTTCTGTTGGCACGGAAGCAAATTTTGCTGGGGGCTGAGTGTTGCGCATCTGCAATGTTGGTTCAGCAGATGTGGCCCCGCAGGTACGAGAGAATTTTTGTATGTTCAAAAAGTCGGGTTGTGAGGAAGGCTCGCAGATGCGGGATCTTGACCGCAGAAGCGGTTGTCGTAGTTGCGACTTAGGGACCGCAAAGGCAGAAATGCTGGGCAGAACATGATATATTTGGAGAGTTTGTTCATTAAATCACATTTTGAGTTTGGGAGCTCCATTTTGGGTGATTTGAAGAGGATTTTCACCACATATATTGGGGTAAGTATTTTCTACTCGAATATAATTATATTATATGATTTCATCTTCGATTTTGGCATTTGATTGATGATTTCAAAAGAAACAATTGGGGGGTTTTGTCTAAACTTTTCTAAAATGAATTATTGAGTTTGGAACATCGAGTCGATGTCGGATTTGAGTGAAATTAGTATGGTTGGATTCATATTTTAATGGGTTGCCGGAATTTGTGAGATTTTTCAGTTCACGAGGTGCGTGCTCGGTTGACTTGTTTATTGACTTTGAGTATTTGATTAAAATTTCGACCTTTATCATTTGGGTTTGTTTTCTAAGGCATTATTTGATGTTTTTGAGTTGCTTTTTGCTAGGTTTGAGTTGTTCTAAGCCTGATTCTCGCGGGATGGCATTTCAAGAGTGTTTTTTAGCTTGCTCGGTATTTGATTTGTCTTGCTTGGGGTAAGTATTTTACCTAAACTTAGTTGAGGCACTAGTTGCCTGAGTTATTTGTGATAGCTATGTGCTATGGGTGGGTATATATGTGGGGTTTGAGCCCATGTACGAGCACCGGTATATTTATCCATGCTCAGGATAGTGCTCAGACCATGATATTCCATGTATTGACTGTTAAGCTTTAAGATTTGATGTTTTTCATATTTGCAACCTTGTTGTGAACTATTTGATATGTGTTTGAGGTTACATAGAGGCTAATTCCCTTAATGAACTTGATAATTGCTATTTCCGTAATACAACTGCTGATTTGAGCTATGATAGCACACTTTACACATGCCTACACATTAGCGTGTCATTTATACCAGTCAAGGAGCAAGAGATCTGATATGCATTCATTAGATACATGTATTCTTGTATATTTGCTTATGTATGATATTATTTGGACTGGATGCCTGTGACCAAGCAGGGCGGATTGTGTTGTTATACATGTGACCACGCGGGGCGAATTGTGATGTTATGCCTATGACCACGTCGGGAGGATTATGTTGTTATGCTTGTGACTACGCTGGGCAAATTATGCTTCTACGCTTGTGACCATGCCTGGCAGATTGTGTTATTAGGCTTGTGACCACGCCGGATGAATTGTATTGTTATGCATGTGACCATGTCGTACGAATTATGATATTGAGCATGTGACCATGCTGGGATGCACATTGAATTGGTCGTGCATGCTTGCGGACACGGATTCATCCCCCTAGGTTCACCCTCTCATGTTCCTTCTCGATGGTGTACACGCAAATTGCGAGAACCCGACGGGTTTCATGTTAATGTGAGCTATGGGAGAGCTGGTTACTGGTTTGGTTTGGTTGCTGAGATTTTGATGTGGGCCTGAGAGTCGTGATATGATTTCTATTTGGATCGGGTTGTGCGCCGCAACGGGTTGATATTTGATTATGTAACGACTTGACCGGTTGATTTGAGTATTTTCACTTCGCTCGGTAGTTTACGGGCATGAGTAGATCTGTATGATGTATTATGACTTGTGTGAATTGTTTGTTTTGGTTTTCAGGTTGTACGGAATCGATTTGGAAGAATGAACTTTATGAATGAAGATTTAAGTTGGAAGAGTTGACCAATTTGGACTTTTTAGCATTTGACCTCTGATTAGAGTTTTAATGGTTCCGTTAGGTCCGGATGGTAATTTTGGACTTGGGAGTATGCCCAGATTTGCAATTGGATATTTCTAGAAAGATTCGGCACTAATTGACAAAAATTGGAATTTGAAGGTTTGGAAAAGTTCATTAAGTTTGATTTGGGGTGCGATTCATCGTTTTGATGTTGTTATGCGTGATTCGAAGCCTCTTAGGTCCGTGTTATTTTATGGGTCTAGTTGGTATGTTCAGACGGGATCCCGAGGGGCTCAGGTGAGTTTTGGATAGGTTTGGGTTGTGTTACGCTTATTTGTTTTTTAATGTTTCGACGTCGTTTCTTCAAGCATAAATGGTACTACATTAAGCAAATGATCTCCAATTTTTGTTCTTATTAAAGCATTATATCCGTATCGTAATTACGGAGCCATAGCAAAAAAGAATCATCGAATTTGGACATCGTATAAGGAATTTATGGTCATTTTACTAAGAATTGGATTGCCAGATTTTTCAGATTAATTATTAAATTGCCATTGATTTCGTATTTAAAAATCTGCACTATTTTCCAATATTGAAACCAACATATATCCTTCAATATAAGGTCAAATGGAGTGATTCAAGAACCTAACTTGACTAGAATTTCACAAGAAATCCATTGGAGGCATCAAAAGTGATTTTGAGATCTTTTGGCACAAGAAACGAGGAAGAACAATGTTAAAATGAGGGTTTTATTCATTTAACACATTTTGAGTTGCAGAGCTCGGAATTGGCAATTTTTAGGCGATTTTCACCATATGAATTGGGGTAAGTGTTCTCTACTTGGTTTTGGTTATATTTTGTGAATCTATCTTTGATTTTAGCTTTGGTTGATGAATTTTTAAAGAGGAAATTTGGAGTTTTGGCCTAAAGTTTCATAATATAAAATTTTGAGTTTTGAACATCGATTTGGTGTCAGATTTGAGTGAAACTAGTATGGTTGGACTTGTAATTGAATGAGTTATCGGATTTTGTGAGTTGTATCGAGTTCTAAGGTGCGGGCCCAGGATGGGCTTATGACCGATTTCAGGGTTTTGACTCAAGATTGATCTCTTCTAATTGGGATTGGTTCTCTTAGCCTTGTTTGATGTATATGAGTTGTTTTTGGTTAGTTTCGAGTCGTTCGTAGGTCGCAACGCGCATGATTGCATATTTGGAGCATCGCTTGGCTTGCTCGGCATTGGTATTGGCTCGTTCGAGGTAAGTAACTCATCTAAACTTAGTGTTGAGGGTATGAAACCCTGCATTTCGTGTTATATGATTGGTATTGAGGTGACTCACATGCTAGGTGACGGGTGTGTGAGCGGGCACCCTGTGAATTGGGACTCTGTGGTTCCCATGGCACTATATAGTGGCCCTATTTTGTCCATATCTGTGTTTTCACCATGTGATAAAGTAATTGAGTTGTCAATCATGCTAGATATCATGTTTAGACTTTAGGTCGATACTGTTGACACCCATAGTGGTCGTTTCTTGTTGTTGTTTCACAAACTTCATTGATATTTGTACTCAGTCATGTTCATGCATTCATATCATATCTCAGTCTCAGTTGTTATTTATTGATACATCATATTCTTGTTGTCGGGCTAGTTTCATGACATTGTGAGCCCGTGAGTGAGACTAGAGAGATTGATGACTAAGTGAGGCCGGGGCCCTAGTTGTGAGGATATTGATAACATAGCATGTGAATTGTCCGTGCAGCACGTGAGTTGTCCGTGCGGATCCAGATATTGATATTATGGCACGTAAGTTGTCCGTGTTAGAATCTGATTTTAATGATGAAAATAATATATCTGATGTGTGTAGATACCTCTCGAGATTGAAAGAACAAGATCACTAGCGAATCCAAAATTGAGGATATTGCAGAAAAAGAAATGAAGCAGACTGAATCTAATACGATCTTGATGGTGTCCAAAACTAACGAAACAAATAAAGGCTGATGAAAGTATGACGGAGTAGATTCCGGAAAGAATAAAGGAATCAAGCAATCAACGACACCAAGTGTGATGACCCAAAAAGGGGTCATCTTATGTGCATCTAATTTGGACTGTGTTCCGAGGCTCGAAAGCCTCCATTACTCTCACCTCGATGTGCGTGTGCAGCCCAGACGCGTAGCCGGGAAGCCTTTGTGTGTAAAACTTGATTAAGAGTTAAATTTGTGATAATTAATTGAATAAAGTTGACTTTGGTCAACATTTTTGGTAAACGGACCTGGATCCGTGATCCGACGGTTCCGGAAGGTCCGTAGGAAAATATGGGACTTGGGCGTATGCCCGGAATCGAATTCCGAGGACCCAAGTCCGAGAAATGAATTTTTAAGGAAAATTGTTTTATGAAAATATTAAAGGCTTATAAAAATGAACCTTGATGTGAAACCTGTGCTGCCGGGCCCGTATTATGATTTCGGAGCCCGGAACATGTTCAATATGCGTTATATAAGTTATCTGTAAAATTTGGTATAAAACGGACTTGATTTGATTGGTTTCGGATAAAATGAGGAAAAATTGGAGTTAATAAAGTTTTGAGAAATCTCATAGAATTTGAAATTTTGTTTGGAAGGTGATTTTATGTTCCCGAGGTCCGATTGAAATTTCGAGACCGGGAATAGTTCCATTGTGTCATTTATAACTTGTCTGCAAATTTTGAAGTCACTCCGAGTAGTTTAGGCCGGTTCGGCGCATTAAAGTGAATTCTAGAATTTCAAAGTTCTTAAGTTTGATTAATTGGGTTTGGGGTTTGATTTTGAGATTCGTTGTTGTTTTCCATGTTCCGGAAGTTCGAGCGAGTCCGTATCATGAATACAGACTTGTTGGTATATTTGGACGGGGGTTCGGGTGGGCCCAGGTGCCTCTCAGATACCACACGAGGCCAAAAACCATCTAAAACAACTGTTGGTGCACAGCAGCTGGTGTGACCGCAGGTGCGGTTGCCCAGCCGCAGGTGCGGTTGCCCAGCTGCAGGTGCGGGACCGCTCATGCGGTCCCAGCCTCGCAGGTGATGAGCCTCCGCTGGTGCGGAACAAATTCCGCAGGAGTGGGTCCGCTGGTGCGGAAACCCCTCCGCAGGTGCGATGCCAGGGTCCTAAGCCCTTTTTCCGCATGGGCGGTGGTTTCCTCACAGGTGCGGGACCGCACCTGCGGTCCCAAGGTCGCAGGTGCAGAAATCACTAATGCCAGCCCCTTTTTAATGTCCAATTACGGGATTCTTCCTCATTATTCAATACCCAAGCTCCATTAGAGCTCCTCCAAGCTAGGGAAAAGACTGCCCAAGTTCAAACTCATCAAGGTAAGTGATTCCTAGTCTGTTTTTCATGACTTTTAACATCAAATTCAAATAAAATCCTCTTCCAATTATCTTAAAATTCATAGGAATTGATAGAAAAATGTGGGGTTTTGGGAAAATAGTGAAACTTCATTTTTAGCCAAAAATTCCTAAATAAATTATGTAATTACGATCCTTAAGCTTCGGGTAGTTCATTCGAAAATTTCCGGAATTTGGCCATGAGAGGCCGGGGTTGGAAATTGAGAAATCTTCAAGAATAGCGATTTTATTGAATAACTAAGATGATTATCACATTGTACATGCATTGATATTATTATATATCTTTTGACTAGTTGCGAGTCCTCGGGTATAGAATTCGGAGTTTCGGGCGCAATTGTGGTCCGAGGGGTAGATTCGACACAATGTGAGTCTCCTTTCTAACCTTGTAAGAGGGAATTGTCCCCATAGGTGATATATATGCTATGTGTAATTTGTTTGGGGGCTACGTACGCACCAAGTGACGAGAGTCCGTACGTAGCGTCTAATATTGTTATGTCCGGGTAGTTAGGCCCACATCATGCCTTGTATGTTTCCTTGCAATGCCATAAATATGTTTCTTTATTTTCGTTGAAATGCTTTTATGATTTATTGTAATGCTATATTTCCTACGAAATTATGTTTTTGCATCATGTTGTTCTTCTGAGGTCCATTGAAATGAAATTGTGAAATATAAAGGAGCGGGTCATACGCCATGGTGGATTCAAAGAATTTGTGATTTTTGTTTCATTCTGTGGTCTTACTCTTGAAAGTGCTTTATTGTTTAAGTTCAGTAGCTGTTTGGATTTTCTCTGTTTTTTTTATATGTACTTGTTGCTTATTTCCCTGACATGCCTACTGTATTTCATCATATTTTNGGAGGCTGGCACGTCTGACTATCAGGCCGACGCTAGATATTGATACCGTGGTCATACTTCTCGGTGAGCTGCTTTCTCGGCGACTTCCTACCAGCACCTTTGAGCTCTTTTGTTACAATTTTCCGCTCATTTCATTCAGACGGAGACTCTGTATATATTGTAGTCATTGTATATTCAGTAGTTGCCCATGACACTCGTGACACTAGTTACTAGCACACACGCGTAGTGTATATTTATATGTTGGGGGTTTTGTGATGTATATCTATGTGTGCATTTTATTTCAGCTTGTATCTACTAGGATTTCATTTTCGCTCAAGGCTAGTATCATGTTTGTCGTTATAAATTGGGAATCTTTGACTGTTTAACTACATGGGAAAGGTATCACTTGGTGTAATTATTGTTGGCTTGCCTAACCCCGTCGTTGGGCGCCATCACGACTCGGATTGGGATTCTGGGTCGTGACAACGTGGTATCAGAGCACTAGGTTCACGTAAGTCTCACGAGTCATGGGCAGGCCCAGTAGAGTCTTGCGGATCGGTACGGAGACGTCTGTACTTATCTTCAGGAGGCTATGGGGTGTTAGGAAACTTCCCTTTATTCATATCCTGTCGTGCAATCTATGATGTACTCAAATTATTCTTCCATTCTCTCGCAGATGGTGAGGACGCGTGCATCCCATGTTCCTGGTCCGGGAGAGGTCGCTGCCCCGGCTGCCCAAGGTCGGGGTAGGGGCAGGGGTAGAGCACCTGCTTCAGGCAGGGGTCGAGGGCGTCCCAGAGCTACGCCAGGGGCACCACCAGAGGACCCTATTATAGAGGAGCAGGATGAGGTGCCTCCAGTAGCACCTGCTCCAGTGGATTTCATGACGGGGCCAGGCTTCCAGGAGGTCATGGGCCGTATGCTGAGATTCATGGACACTATGTCTCAGGTTGGTTTATTTCCAGCCGACCCTACCACTTCTCAGGCGGGAGGGGGAGTCCAGACCCCTACCGCTCAGGCCATAGGTCAGGCAGTAGCAGCACGTCAGACCCCGGGCACACCGCCCGTGGGAGGGGTTCATCCCGCAGTAGCAGCCCCAGAGCCCAGGCCAGTTGCAGAGGGTGACCAGCAGAAGATGTTGGATAGATGGACCTGACTTCGCCCTCCAGTCTTCGGGGGTAAGCGGGGAGAGGATGCTCAGGATATTCTTGATAGGTGCAGGGACAGACTGCACAACATGAGGATTTTGGAGTCCCATGGAGTGTATTTCACCACATTTCAGTTAGAGAGCAGAGCTCGCAGGTGGTGGCAGTCATATATTCTGAGTAGGCCAGCAGATTCTCCTCTTGTCACTTGGAACCAGTTCGCTCAGTTATTTCTTGACAGATACATTCCACCTTCTGAGAGACAGGAGCTACGGTGTCAGTTTGAGCGACTAGAGCAGGGGCAGATGTCAGTGACTGATTATGAGGCTAGATTTTCAGAGTTGTCTCACCATGCCCTTATGATATTGCCTACTGATGCCGAGAGGGTGCGGCGGTTTGTGGAAGGCTTGAATCCAGGTATTAGGACCTCCATGGCCAGAGAGGTAGAGATGGGTACCCCGTACCAGCTTGTAGTCGAGATAGCTCGATGGATTGAGGGTTACCGTATAAGGAGCAGGGAGCAGGGTCAGCCAGGTCAGCAGGACAAGAGGGCCAGGTTCTTAGGTGACTTCAGGGGTGCTCCAGCTAGGGGTAGAGGTCAGTTCGGAGGCGGCCAGTTCAGTAGGCCTTCATATTCAGCACCTCCACAACCTCCCAGGGGTATTGCAGCGAGGCCTCAGCTCGGCGCTATGCTAGAGCGTTCATATCGTCCCCCAGCCACCCAGGGTGCACCCAGTAGCTATTCCAGTCATCAGAGGTCCTCTAGCTCCTATGTCAGTGCCTTACCAGAGGGTTCACACCGCCCACCAGCTATTCAGGGTTCTTCCTCTTTCGGGCAGCGGGCTGTAGCTCCAGGAGGTTGTTACGAGTGTGGGGAGTCGGTTCATATGTGGAGGTTTTGTCCCAGGTATCGGGGCAAGGCAGTGCAGCAGAGTTATCAGCCTAGGAGTTCAGCACCAGCAGTCCGGCCGCCCCGAGGTGGGGGACAGGTCGGCAGGGGTCGTCCTAGAGGGGGAGGCCAGTCAGGAGGAGGTCAGTTAGTTCCTGTTCACTCTGGGGGAGTTCAGTCTTTAGGAGCCTCATCCAGATTTTATGCCATTCCGGCCAGATCAGATGCAGTGGCCTCAGACGTCGTGATCACAAGTACTATCACAGTATGTGGTAGGGAAGCTTCAGTACTATTTGATCCAGGATCCACGTATTCATATGTATCTGTGCTATTTGCTCATTTTCTAGATATCCCTCGTGGGTCCTTGTGTTCTCCTATATATGTGTCCACTCCTGTGGGCGATTCTGTGGTGGTAGACCGGGTCTACCGGTCTTGTGTGGTCATTTTTTGCGGTCTCGATACCAGAGCAGACCTTTTATTGCTGGATATGATTGATTTTGAGGTTATCCTAGGCATGGATTGGCTATCTCCTTATCATGCTGTGTTAGATTGCCATGCCAAGACAGTCACTTTAGCCATGCCTGAGTCGCCTAGACTAGAATGGAGAGGTTCTTCAGTTAGTGCCTCCAGCTAGGTTATTTCCTTCATAAAGGCTCGGCATAGGTATGCACAAGTTTTATTTGGATTGACCCACTGTGATGGATTTTTAGGAGTTACAACAAGGATAAGAGTGACATAACTAGAAACTTTCAGTCTTTCATATAGCTGGTCAATAGGCTCGACAATGGCAGTATATTGTTTGGGTGGTCTGCGATCAAAGTTGGGTCGAGGTCTCGGAAAATTTTGGCGAGCAGGTGACTGGTACTGAGAAGGTTGGGAGTTGTATGTATGATAAATAATGGCTGGTTGGGAATACCTGGGAGAAGTAGGCTGATAGGTTGGTGGTGGAGGTGACTGATATGTTGGTGGATATGCTGGCTGATACGTGGGTGGGGGTGCTTGGTATGTGAGTGGGGAAGTTCGGTATACCAACGAGGATTTGGGTCCCTGTGCAACCATTACCGTTCCTATCTTTCTTCTTGGATATACCACCAGACTGCAAGGCTTTGTTGGTGGCCTGCAGTGCCTCAAAATTAGTGACCATTCCACTCTTGATACCTTCTTCAATTCTTTCCCCTAACTTGATGATGTTAGAGAATTTGTGGTTTTCAATCACCATCAGCCTCTCATAATACTGCGGGTCCTGTGCCCGGATGAAGAATTTGTTCATTTGTTCTTCGTCTAGGGCAGGCCTGACCTTAGCTACTTCAGACCTCCAGCGAGTGGCATACTCGCGAAAAGTTTCAGTGGGCTTTTTCTTGAGGTTCTGGATGTAAAACACGTCTGGTCTTATGGGTGGGTTTGAAAAAGAAGGGGGAAGTGAAAAATGGGAGTGACCGTATAAGGTTCTGTTTTGGTATCTAAAAATCACTGAACACGTTTGTGCTCTACGATCGCAGAAGAACAATTGCGATCGCAGAAGAGGACTGGATGATACTCTACGCGATCGCAGAGCCTAAGGTCTCCCACCCTATGCGATCGCAGCACCCCCCACGCGATCGCACTGACCAAATTACCCCTGACCCCTGACTCGACTAATACCCTATGCGATCGCGGAGCTGGCATTGTGATCGCATAGAGCACCTGGGACCCCTACCAATCTGATGATGTGCGATCGCGGAGATGTATATGCGATCGCACTGAAGAAAAGGCCTGACACCAGAAAACTAACAAAAACCAGATTTTTCCCAAGTTTTCTCACCCCGTTAGCTACCCAAAACTCACCCGAGCCCTCGGGGCTCAAAACCAAACACACACACGACTCCCAAAACATCCTACAGACTTGTTCAAGCTTTTAAATCATCAAAATATCATCAAAAACCATGAATCAAACCCCCAAAAGCAAATTAACCAAACTAAAGTACTTTGAAATTATAGAATTCACTTCAACGCGCCGAACCGGCCTACACCACTCGGAATAACTTCAAATTTTGCAGATAAGTTATGAATGACACAACGGAACTATTCCCGGTCTTGGAATTTCATTCGGACCTCGGGAACATAAAATCACCTCTCAAGCCAAATTTCAAATTCTTTAGAAACCCCACAAGTTCATTAACTCCATTTTTCCTCATTTGGATCCGAAACCAACCAAATCAAGACCGTTTTACACCAAATTCCACAGATAGGACAAATAACATATAACAAACCTGTTCCGGGCTCCGGAAACGCAATACGGGCCTGGTGACACGGTTTTCACATAATTATTCATTTTCAAAAGCCTTTATTATATTCAGAAAATAATTTTCTTTAAAAATTCATTTCTCGGGCTTGGGACCTCGGAATTCGATTCCGGGCATACGCCCAAGTCCCATATTTTCCTACGGACCCTCCAGGACCGTCATATCATGGGTCTGGATCTGTTTACCAAAATGTTGACCAAAGTCAACTTTATTCAATTATTCAATTCAAAAATCCCATTTTTATCAAATTTTCACATGGAAGTTTTCCGGCTACCTGCTCGGGCTGCGCACGCATATCGAGGTGAGATTAACGGAGGCTTTTGAGGCCTCGGAACACAGATTTAGCTTGAATTACTCAGGATGACTTTTTGGGTCATCACAACTAAGGTCCAATAATAAAAAATAGGACAGAATATGCTGAAAGCAGTAGGCATGTGAAGATAAGCAGCAAATGTAAATATAAGATACTGAAATCCGAGAAATTTCTGAAAATAAATAACTAACAATTTTTCCACTCTCTTTTCCTCAAATATCAAAGTATATAATGGTTCCCACTTTCTTCGCCTCAAATACCTGACAAGTTAATATCTATGAAACGGTACCAAATAGTTATACGTACATAGGAATAAGACAATCGGCCAGAGTCGTAAGGTGGTATATAAAGACTGAATGGTCGTAAAGCTCCCCACGATCGTGAATCATACTTGCGACTCGTGTGCTGACTCGATATATGATATAATAATAAGCTCACCCACGATCGCGAATCATACATACGACTCGTGTGCTGACTCGATATAAAGCTCCTCACGGTCACGAATCATACTTGCGACTCGTGAGCTGACTCTATATATGATATAATAATAAGCTCACCCACGATCGCGAATCATACATGCGACTCGTGTGCTCACTCGATATATGATATAATAATAAGCTCACCCACGATCGTGAATCATACCAGCGACTTGTGTGCTGACTCGATATAAAGCTCCCCACGGTCGTGAATCATACCCGCGACTCGTGTGCTGAATCGATTTAAAGCTCCCCAAGATCATGAATCATACCTGCGACTCGTGTGCTGACTCGATATATGATATAATAATAAGCTCACCCACGATCGCGAATCATACCTGCGACTCGTGTGCTGACTCGATTATTTATAAATATACAAATACCTTTCAACTCGCCGTGGTGTATGGCCCGATCCCATAAGAGTAGGGGAAAGCACACTCCGTTCGCGGAATGTAAAGTGCGAAGCGATCGCATACACACACAATATTCTTTTCATTTCATAATACTTTCCATAAACAATTTCCGTCCTATTACTTTCAGTAAAACAATTCCTTTCATATTATTTTCCGTACAACAAATCCCTTTCCTATTATTTTCCGTAAAATCAATTCCTCTCATATTATTTTAAATTCCATAAATGTCAGAGAATCAAGACTACATATAACAGGATCTCATAACGTAACATAACATATAAGTTATTACAAGGAGAATGTAAAGCATGATGCGGGGCCTAACTACCCGGACATAACAATAATAGCCGCTACGTACGGACTCCCGTCACTTGGTACGTATGTAGCCCCTGTAAAAAATTACATATAGCATGTGGAACACCTAAGGGGACAATTCCCTCTTACAAGGTTAGAAAGGAGACTCACCTCGCTCCGAAGCTCCACAACCGGCTTCCAAGCCCTTCCGACGACTCCAATGGATGAACAACGCCCCCAAACTAACCAAACAACGACAAACCAATGAAAATATACTCTAATATTTCCTAAAAATTCAGATTATATAATTTCCCAACTCCGCTCAAGGAATTGACCAAAATGCCCTCGGGCCCACGTGCCCGGATTCCAAAATTTCTCGAATATAAATTCTACCCATAACTTTACTAACTCAAATATACAATTTGTTACAATTTTCATGCTCAAATTCATGGTAAAAGTCCAAAATCCCAAGTTGTAGGTCTTCCCCAAAAATCCCAAATTTATACAAATTTTCCATGTCTAAATCCATGTAAGATCACATATTTAATTCAAAAATAGGAAGAAATCACTTACCTTGTGTTTCTTGGTGAAAATCCCTCCTTGAGCTCTACAAAATCATCCAAGCCAAATGAAAGAAATGAAAGAAATGGGCCAAAATTCGTGTTTAAAGAATCTGCCCATGCTTCATCGAGTTGTACCTTGCACTTGTGTTGTGCAGGTTGTACATCCTATTACAATTTTCCCTTATTGAACACCTTCTGTTAAAACACCCATAACTTCTTGTATAAATATCCAAATAACTAACGATTTTAAGATTTAGAACCTAGACTCGAAGATCGTTAATTAGATAGGCTGTACACCATATAACTCTTTATATATCCCGAGATATGAACTTCTAAAGTCGGCTCCATGCATCAGAAAATTCTAGCAAAACTGCTCTACTAGCCATCTTCAATCGGTCATAACATTTTGCAAAAAACTCCAAATGACAAATGGTTTAATGTTCTGAAAACTAGACTTCAAGATCTACAAATTTTATGTTTTGCACATTTTCATATTCCTTATAGATTATTATATATACGCTTCCAAAGTTAGCTCTTCGATGCATAAATTGCTGTCCAAAAGTGCAGAAGAAATTTCTGCAACTTTTCCTTTTTTTTTGTCCGAAATTCATTTCGTTAACCTTACGAAATCTACCCGAGTCCCTCGGGACTTTAACCAATTATACCAACATGTCCCAAAACATGATACGAACTCGCTCTAGGCCTCAAATCACATCAAACAACGTCAAAATCATAAGTCGCACTCCAATTCAGGCTTTATGAAGTTTAAAATTTCAAACTTCTACATCCGATGCCGAAACCTATCAAATCACGTCCGATTGACCCTAAATTTTGCACACAAGTCATATTCGACATTACGGACCTGCTCCAAGTTTCAGAACTGGAATCCGACCCCGATATCAAAAAGTCAAACTCTCGGTCAAACTTCTCAAAAACCTTCAAATTTCTATTTTTAGCCAAATGACTTCAAAATTATCCCCAGACATCCGAATTCACTTCCGATCGCGCTCCCAACTCCAGAATCACCATACGAAGCTATTCCCAGACTCGGAATCCCAAATGGACATCAATATCATTAAAATGCGCTTCAAGCCAAACTTAAGAAATTTATTCAAAAATGCTGACTTCCACAATATACACCGAAACGCTCCCACGTTATCCAAATCCTGATCCGGACATACGCCCAAGTACGAAATCATCATACGAACCTGCTGAAACCTTCAAATCCTCATTCCGAGTTCGTTTACTCAAAATTCCAGTCTTGCTCAATTTCTTCAACTTAAGGCTTCTGAAATGAGAATTTTCCTTTCAATTTAACTCTGAACCTCCTGAATTTCAACTCTGACCATACACACAAGTCACAATACCCGAAATGAAGTTGTTCATGACCCCCAACTGCTGAACGACGCGCTGGATCTCAAAATGACCGGTCGGGTCGTTACATTCTCCCCCACTTAAACAGACGTTCGTCCTCGAATGTGCCAAGAACGGCCCCAGAATTATCTGAAATCGATGTTTAACACCTCGTGCACCTGCCCGTGCTACCACAACCCAATTGAGCACATTAGCTTGATAAAATCTGAAGGTATTCCCTTTTATCCATATAATAAACTCAGACCCCAGTACCAACACTTGAAATTCTCTGTCATTCCTGTTTCTAATATGTGAACACCGCATCAACTACCACACGAGGAACCAGAACACAACTGCGTATCCTTGCTGAATTAGCACCATACACCGCATAATCCATTATCTTACCACAATGACGCTCCCTGAACCTTAATAGCCAGAATTAAACGAATTTGATGCTCTCAAAGCACCTTATAAGATACACACATACATCCTGTAATGCTGACGATACCACCACAATGGAGGAAATGTGTAGAAATTCCTAACCAACTGCAGAGTTAACTAAACATTGAAATCCTTCCTCCTGACTAAGATCATCATCTCATTACAACCAATGATGGTGATTGTCCTGTAATATACTTGCATAGTCTTATCACACCGATCCCAGATTTATAAATTTTGTCTCACCAGTATGAACTACTCAGACAACCAATCACCCCAAACACGAGCATTAGCCTCACACGATGCCACAATGCGCCAATAGGCCACAATAATACGACACATAAGGAAATGGCTCCGGAAGGGACTACTCAACTCACGCATCTAATATGAACTTTCCTCAGAAAATGATGAAGTAAAACACGAGAAAATAATTACAGGAGCCTTGCTCAACATCACATTGTTGCGGCGTGCAACCCGATCCATATAACATACCCGTGGCGGCGTGCAACCCGATCCCATCATAAGGTTTACATAAGGAATTATACACGGAGCTGAATTGCTCACTATTACGAACTGCTGAATATCCGTCGCAAGCACACTAAGTAAAGATCACCATTATGGGGAGACTAACAGAGCCATATGCTACAAAACTCAAGCACTACTGAGATGTGATATATAAACTGGATCTCAAGAGACACTCTGCTCACATAACCACACCACTACGCGGAATCTCAATACTCAAGAAATTATCAAGTCGTTTTGCAATTCACACGGCACAATCACATTATCACATGAATTTTACGAAGACGGGACAACACCTGATATCCCAATACCCCTCCTTGAGGAGCGCCATACTGAAATGAACACCTCTGACTCGCATGAAGCCCATAATTTGTTTAAATCCATTCATTCACTTCAAGCCGATTCTGCTTGTCCTGAACTAGGCTAATAGCCCTTCCTGGGTCCATAATACCTCAATGTCACGACCCAAAAATCCAACCTTCGGGCCATGACTGCGTCTAATGGTGAACCCCCTAGACAAGCCAACGTTTGAACTAAATAAAACTTATTAACAACAAATACGAACCAGATGACCAAGGCTTCGGTAACCCACCATATAAAATTTAACAAAATAACCCAAAATACAACATAGCACTTTTCGAAATAAAACCATAAACAAATCCCAAAACTGGTGTCACATACTCACGGACTATCTAAGAGATTGCTACAAACAAAAGGTC
>ML292375.1:2213-56553 GCA_005239495.1 Nicotiana undulata | reverse complement strand
GTAGTCATAGAAACAATAATGGACATAAAACAATTAAGACAAGAATCAATTAAGTTGGGAACGAGAAAGGGATCATGCTTAGCAGGCAAATTGGGTGGTGCATAGATACTTGTCACCTCACCTATGCACCACGCCCATGCATTTCACATAGCAAATAAGTCGAAATTCATATTCCCTCAAGTCAAAGGTAGACCAAACACTTACCTCAATTTCGCAGGCCACTCACTGCTCAATTACAACTTTTCTTTTAGAATCTTGCTCTAACTTGCTCGAATATAATCATAATTAACTCAATATCATTTATTAAAGCTAAAGGAGCTAACTTTATTGAAAATTACAATTTTTCCTAAGTTTTCTCAAAAATAGTGAAAACGCGACCTCGGGCCCGCCTGGTCTAAACTCAGGGTTCGGACCAAATTTCGTTTATCCATTCACCCACAAACCCAAATATACAATTAGTTTCGAAATTCGACCTCAATTCGAGGTAAAGATTCGATTTTTACAAAATTCTCTAATTCTACCCAAACCCTCAATTTTTACCATGAAAATTCTTAGTTTTTGATTTAAAAGTGATGTAAAACAATGAGTAATTGAAAGTGTAAAGTTTAGAATTGATTACCTATGAATTGGGGATGATATTTGGTGAAGGAATTCATTCCTAGGACTGTGGGGTTCGAAAATATGAAGAAGAAGAAGAAGTTTGCCCGTTATATATATATTTTTCCGCCAGCTATTCTGCCTCGTTTCTCATGCCAATTGATCCTGAAACTCAATTTTTATGTCTCCAATGGATTCCTTGTGAAATTATAATCAAGTTAGGCTTTTGAATCACTCAATTTGACCTTATAATGAAGGTAGGTTTTAATATTTGCAAATAGTGCAGATTTTTAATACGCCGTCAGTGGTAATTTCGTAGTTAATTTGAAAAATCTGGCAATCTTAGTAAAATGCCCATAAAATCTTTATATGATGTTCAAATTCGATGATTCATTTTGCTACGGGTCCGTAATTACGATACGGGTCTAATACTTCATTCAAAACAGATTGGAGCTCATTTGCTCAATATGATATCATTTATGTTTGAAGAAACGACGTCGAAGCATAAGAAAGAACGACTGCAACACAACCCAAACCTATTTGAAACTCCCCCGAGCCCTCGGGGCTCTAAACGAAATATGAACGCATGTCTAAAAGCATCATACGGACTTGATCGTGCGATCAAATCATGAAAATACCATGAAAAAGTATAAATTAAACCTCAAAACTCATTATTTTCTTCAAGAACACTTATAGTTCATAACTTTTCAACCGGTTGTCCGAATCACGTTAAACGAACTCCGTTTTTTACCAAATTTCACAAGCAAGGCCTAAATATCATAACAAATCTGTACCGGGCTCCGGAACTAAAATACGTGCCTGATACCAATAATTTCAAACATTAATTTTTTTTATTTCATGAATATTTTAGCAAAATAATTTCTTTCAAAAATTGATTTCTAAGGCTTGGGACCTCGGAATTCATTTTTGGGCATACGCCCGAGTCTCATATTTTACTGCGGACCTCCCGGGATCGTCGGAACACAAATCCGGGTCCGTTTACTCAAAATGTTGACCAAAGTCAACTATAATCAAATTTTAACTCTAGAAATTTCTATTTCTCATATATTAACATTAAAGCTTTCTGGTTTCACGCCCGGGCTACGCACGCAAATCGAGATATTTAAAATTAATCTTTTTATGGCTAATAAGACTAGAATTGGGTTTAAATTATTAAAATGACCCTTTGGGTCATCACAATAACCCACATCGTCCTCTGTTTTTGAGCCTTTGATCGTGTTGACATCCTCCGACGAGTGAAAGGGGCTGCCAGGTGCAATCCCCAACATCTCCTTGGACGAACTTGACTAGTCATTGCGTAAATTCATATGTTCCTCGTCGGAGATACCAACCCTGATCATTAATAAATTCAAAGAATTATAGAGGTACTTGTTGAAGTTCTCGTCACGTTCGTTTCTTGCAGCATGTATGAGCTTAGACGATGTCTCCAACAAAGATGTAATTTCCAAAGCCCTGTAAGAGACTCCACCACCTCATCATATCCAGGGTACTCCGGCACTCCTCGGGATAACATATATTGAGTGAGTAAGTTGCCGAAGAAGAACCTCTTAATTTGCCGCCCAAATCGTGTGTGGGACATCTCACCGAGCATAATCTCGCCCACATTAATGGGTCACCCAATCATAAAAAAGAATATGACACACACTCTAGCCCGAGTGCAGTCGTTGTTGTGCTCCACTGGCATTAGTCCGGCTTGCACAAAATTCTGCCACACTTTGGCAGTCTTGTTAAAATCAGAGCGAATTATGTGAAGGTGAATATCTCTTTGATTTCGGGTCCACTTGGCATTTGAATCCACGCCACAAAAAGTGTGACGTATCAATGTGTATTATGGGATTTTGACAAATTTTTGGAGTCTCCTCGGGTCAGCATTCTCAACCCCCAAATATTCACATAACAACCCCCTATCCATTGGCACGTACTTTCCCCGTACACGTGAAGTGCCCCATCCTGCATTCCAGTTGGCATATAGTTCCTGAACCATGCTCAAATTTTCATGTCGGGTCATTCAAGGAACTTGTCCATATTTAGGGCGCATAGCCGAAAAGTTTCTCTCTAAAGCCTTGATATTAATTCACATGTCAAAGATGCACTGACCATATGGAACGAAGTCCATGTGCCATGCAATAGTCGCATCATGGATCAAATCCAAGCGAGGCCTCAGTCTCAATGGTGCCTGTTGTGATCCCTCGACAATTTGTTTGCCTTTAGCTTGCCGCGAGGATCCTTCTCCTTGCTTTCGCTTTTTGGGCGCGGGGGAAGTGGTGGAGGACTTGCAAATTCCCTTACCTTTGCTAGAACCATCACGAGCCATAATATCATGCAACACAATTAAACATGAATATGAGAATTCATCAAGAATTATTCCTAAGGTTGTCGCGCAAGTCAAAAAATGTCCCCACACTTAAAACCAAGGCGCAATGTACAATACTTCACAATTTTGATTTAAAAAGCACAAGTGTTGCACTCCAAGGCTATGGGTACTCAAGACTTCCCCATGCCACACAATAGCTACAAGGCACTCATAAATTCCACACACACAAGTGGGTGATCATACCTTAGTGAATTCACCTTAATGTAAGCAAGAAGCATATGTTACCTTCCTTTCTACAACTACTACAACTACACTAAATTAGCTAAGTCTACAACATTCTACAACATACATTATATAAGATACATGGTGTAGGAACATGTTTGCATCGAAGCCAAGATCCCTAGCATGTAAATCATCCCCACACTTAGCCCAAATTCATACACAAATATACTTGGTTACTCAGACTTCACCGGTACATCAATATCTTCATTCAAACATTTCAACAAACACATTGTGGGCATAAAGTGTGTGCATTCAAGTTTAACAATGGTGGAACTTGGTGTCCCTCCCAAATTTCAACGAAGTAGAGGAAGTTTTAGTGTACTACTCCGTAACAAAACAACCATACAAGTTTTCGACCAATTTGGACCACCCACCATAAAAGTTTCTTAAGAAACTACACAGGGGAAAACTTGGGGATTAGGGCACTTGGGAGATGGGATGTACATTGTTAACTATCAAGTAAAATACAAGAAGAAGAAGAAGAAGAAGAAGAAGAACAAGAAGAACATACCTGTAGGATTTATGATGAGAGCGAGAGAAAAACTTGACAAATTTGAGAGAGAAGAGGAAGAAGACGCGGCAGAAACAGAGAGAATGAGAGCGTTCATTATTCTTTTGTTATTGTTCTGATTTTTGAATTTGGATTTTTGGGTTTAATTGGGTTATGGTTTAAGCTGAGTTGGGGATGGGTATGGGTAGTAAGATGGGTTATAGTGTTAGTGTAGATGGGTATTTGGGTTAGGTTAAATGGGTTCGGGTTATTTAATAAACAAAAAACATAAAAAAAATATTAGAATAAAATTAATACATGGTCACCCCCAGCCAAGCGCTCCGCACTATGCCTGGAGCTGGGGGGTCTTGAACGTACTGCCTGCAGCGCCCCAGGCAGCGTGAGGCGCCGGCCTGGGCGTTGTTTTTGATATTTTTTTTATAACATCCCGATACTTGAGCCTTTTATATACCCAATTACATGTCCTACACCATTATACCTATCATTTCTAAGCCTACATAGAAAATGCAAACTTTATTGTACTCTAACTAAAAAGCATTTAAGAAGCTAAACTATGAAACCAACAAAAATTGGGTTGTCTCCCAACAAGAGCCTGACTTAACGTCACGACACGACGCAGAGTCTCGCTTACTCATCAACGAGTATAACCTTGGTCTTCTCACGATCAATTATTCTTCCCCAATAATGCTTGACTCTGTGTCCATTCACCAAAAAATTTCTTTCACCGTTTAAAGCTCGCAGCTCAATTACACTATAAGGAGTGACTCTCACCACCTCTAACGGTCCTGACCATCTCGGTTTTAGCTTCCCAGGAAATAGCCTTAGTCTAGAATGAACAATAATACATGTTGGCTTGACTCGAAGTGACGCGGCTAGATATGCTTGTCATGCCATATTTTTGTCTTTTCTTTGTAAAGCTTAGCATTTTCATAAGTGTGCAACCTGAACTCATCTAACTCATTCAACTGCAAAAGTCTTTCTCACTCGCGGCTTCAAGGTCCATATGCAACTTCTTAATGGCCCAATATGCTTTGTGTTCAAGTTCAACGGGCAAGTGGCATGCCTTCCCATTAACTAACTTGCACGGTAATGCCCCAATAGGCATTTTGTATGCGGTTCTATATGCCTATAAGGCATCATCTAACTTTGCAACCCAATCCTTTCTATTCACACCCACTGTCTTCTCTAAGATTTGCTTGATTTCTCTATTAGATACCTCAGATTGTCCGCTTGTTTGAGGATGATATGTTGTTGCAACTCTATGGCAGACTCCATATTTAGCTAGAAGGTTATTCAACAACCGATTGCAAAAGTGTGTCCCTTCAACACTAATCAAAGCACGTGGAGTCCCAAACCTCAAAAATATGTCCTTTTTCACAAACGCAGCTACCGCCATGGCATCATTTGTGGGCAATGCGATTGCCTCTACCCATTTTGACACGTAGTCAACTACTAGCAAAATGTATTTGTTTCCTCTGGACAATGGGAATGGTCTCATAAAATCTATCGTCCACACATGAAAAATCTCAACTTCCAGGATGTTATTCAAAGGCATCTCATGCTTCCCTGTGATTGTTCTTGTTCTCTGACATTGGTCACACTTCTTAACAAATTCATGGGCATCCTTGAATAATGTTGGCCAAAAGAAGCCGCATTGTAATACTTTTGAAGCTGTTCTATCACCTCCATGATGGCCCCCATAAGGTAATGCATGAAAATCATACAACACTAATTCTACCTCCTTTTTCTAGAATGCATCTCCTCATCAACTGATCAGCACATTGCTTGTACAAATATGGCTCATCCCAATAGTAGAAGTTCACATCATGTAAAAACTTCTTTCTAGCTTCAGATTCAATTTCAGGAGGAAGTACCCCACTCACAAGATAATTCACATAGTTTTCATACCATTAGGGAGGGTCTTGGGTGATAGCAAAAAGTTGCTCATCAGGAAATACTTCTTTAATTTGTCCACCCTCCTCCACGTGGTCATGATTTTCCAGCCTTGATAGATGGTTAGCTACTTGGTTCTCGGTGCCCTTCGATCTCTTAATTCTACATCAACAAAACCCAGCGCATCAATCTAGCCTTAGATTCCTTTTTTGTAAATATATACATGATCGTTGCATGATCGATATGGACTATGACTTTCGTTCCCACCAAGTATGCTCGAAATTTCTCAAAGGCCCACACAACGGCTAACAACTCTTTTTCAGTGGTGGTGTAATTCATATGTGCATCATCAAGGGTCTTACTCACGTAGTAGATGGAACAAAACACCTTGTCTTTCCTCTAGACTAGCACTGCCCCGATAGCATGGTCACTTGCATCACACATAAGTTCAAATGGTAAGGACCAATCTGGTGCCACAATAATGGGAGCATCCACCAACTTCTTTTTGAGTTCAAATGCCTTCAGGCAGGCGTCATCAATATTGAAAGTTACATTTTTTTCAAGAAACCTACACAAAGGAGTAGCAATTTTAGAAAAATCTTTAATAAAGCGCCGGGAATCCCGTGTGACCCAAGAAACTCCGGACGCCTTTCACAGAAATAGGTGGAGATAATTTTTCAACCTCTTCCATCTTCGCCTTATCAACTTCAAAGCCTCTCCTAGTCACTCTGTGACCCAACATAATGCCTTCCTGCAGCGTAAAATGGCAATTTTTCTAATTCAATACCAGATTTGTTTCTTTACAACAGGCCAACACCCTGCTCAAATTCTTCAAACAATCATCATAAAAAGGCCCAAAGACTGAAAAATCATCCATAAAAACTTCCACAAATTTTTCCACCATATCGGTGAAAATAGCCATCATGCATCTCTGAAAAGTGGTTGGTGCATTACAAAGACCGAACGACATTCGCTTGAAGGCAAAAGTGCCATAAGGACAAGTAAAAAGTGGTCTTCTCTTGATCCTCTAGGAATATGACAATCTAATTGTATCCTGAATAACCATAAAGAAAGCAATAATATTCATGCCATGCCAATTTGTCTAACATTTGATCAATGAATGGAAGTGGAAGTGGTCCTTGTGGGTTGCTTTGTTGAGCTTTCTATAATCAATGCAAACTCTCCACATCGTCACAATGCGAGTAGGAATTAGCTCATTTTTCTAATTCTCAATCACAGTCATCCCCCCCTTTTGGGCACACATTGAACTGCGCTTACCTAGTTGTTGTTAGAGAGAGGAAAGATGATACGTGCATCGAGCAACTTAATTACTTCCTTCTTCACGAACTCCTTCATAATAGGTTTTGACCTCCTTTGTTGTTCAACACAGGGGCGGTGTCCATCTTCCAGGAAGATTTTATGCATGCAAAATGATGGACAGATTTCCTTGATGTCAGCAATTGTCCACCCAATAGCCTTTTTATGCTCGCAAAGTACTATGAGAAATTTTTCTTCTTGTATGTTAGTCAAGCTGGATGAGAACATCACGGGAAATGTCTCAGAGTTCCCCAAATAAGCATAGCTCATATGCACTGGAAGGGGCTTAAGTTCTAGCCTTAGAGGTTCTTCAATAGATGGCTTAGGAGGGGTCAGAGTGATAGGCCTGTCCAGCTCCTCTAATTTTCCAAACCCATGGACATAATTGCAGGACATATCAAGTACTTGCTCAATTTCTCCCATCATTTCATCTTTACAGTCTTATTCATCCCCAATCAAAGCTCTTTCAAGAGGATCAATAAGGCTCAAATAAGGTACTAATGATGTAGCATCACTTTTCAGCACAGAAATCATGGATAGCTCTTCATAGTGGGCTGGTAATCTGAGTGCTTTATATACATTGAATACCTCCACTCGATCACCTACTCTCATCGTCATCTTTTCTACGAAAACATCAATAATAGCTCGGCACATGTCTAAGAATGGACGCCCCAAAATAAACGGGACTTTCTGATCAGGCTCGTAGTCCAAGATAATGAAATCAGCTAGGAATATGATAGAGCCCACTTGAACTAACACATTTTCAATCACTCTTTCAGGATGAGCAAAGGAGCGGTCAACCAGCTGTAAGATTACTGTTGTTGGGCGTGGCTCACCCAACCCCAACTGTCTAAACACATATAGCGGCATCACATTGATGCTCGCTCGAAGATCACACAGAGCTCGGCTGACTGCATGTTTACCAATCGATATTTGGATAGTGAAACTACCTAGATCCTTCATTTTCTGAGGTAGCTTGCTTTGAATTCTTGAGCTACATTCCTCAGTGAGTGCCACAGTCTCGGATTCAATCAGCCTCCTTTTATTTCCCACTATGTCCTTGATGTTTTTAGCATATTTGGGAACTTCTTGCAAGATGTCTACCAATGAAATGTTAATTTTCACTTGCTTCAAAATATCAAGAAACTTTTTATACGCGATATTATCCTTCACTTTCTGCAATCTTTGAGGGAACAGAGGTGGTGGCCTCGCAACTACTGGACGGGGTTTTTTTAGCCACCGTCTCTTCAGCTGGATTCTCTGACTCCTTTAATTTTTCTGATTCTGACTCAATAGTGGTTGGCTTCTCATTAAAGGTTACTTGTTTTCTCCTTTTCGACCGGACCTCTTCTAATTGTCTCCCATTCCTCAATGAGACAGCATGAATAGTTCCTTAGGATTAGCCTCAGTATCACTTGGAAGAGCTCCAACTAGTCGAGTGTTTTGGGCACTAGCAAATTGTCCTATTTGGCGCTCCATATTTCTCATTGTTGCGGGTGGGGCTTGCTGATCAACCATCATTTACTCAAGGTGACTTGTTTGAATCGCTTGTTTTTCAGCCTGAGGTGGTCTATATTGTTGTTGAGGTGCTTGAGCTCGGTATTGATTTTGAGTACCTTGGTTTCCACCCCAAGAGAAGTTTGGGTGGTTCCTCTAGTTGGGATTGTAAGTGTTCCCATATTGATTGGTCTGGCCCCTATTTGCATTACCCATAAAGTAGACAGACTCTGGATTAACTGGGGATAAGTCGCTCGAGTGACCCTCTCAGCATACTTCACAAAACAATTGAACATGTTGCACTGGTTGTGCTTGTTAATAACCAAGGTTATCTGATTGACTTGGTTTCTTAGTGTAGAAACCTGCGCTGATAATGCCGAGACGACATCTAACTCGAGAACCCCTGCATATTTTTGCATTGTGTATCTACCCATTTCTCCTTGCCAATCCAGATTGCTTTTGGAGAATTTGTTCAATAATGCATATATCTCATCAAAGCTTTTCTCCAACACTTGACCTCCAGCTTCAGCATGTACCGTAACTTTTGTCTCAGGATGTAGCCTTTCTGTGAAAGTGTGAGCTAATACTTCGTTCGTCTGATTATGATGAAGACAATCTCTAAGAAGCCCCTTGAACCTTTCCCAAGCTGAGTATAGAGACTCCCCCGCTTTCTGTTTGAAGGCGACTATCTCACTTCTGATCTTCGTAGTTTTGCCTGAAGGGAAAACCTTGCAAGAAATTTCCTTGCTAGATCATTACATAATGTAATAGAACTATTTGGTTCTACCTTCAGCCATCGTTTTGCTTCACCCAACAGAGAGAATGGGAGAAGTGTGAGCCTCACATAGTCTGGAGTGACCCCGTTAGTGATGTAAGTATAACTAATCTCCAAGAAATTCAGAATATGCTGTTGTGGATCCTCGTGTGGGAGACCCATAAACTGCCCATTCGCATGAAGTAGCTGGATCATGCTCTGTTTCAACTCAAAGTGCCAAGCGATTCTGGGCTTCACGATGCTGGAGGTGACATTAGCAATGCTGGGCATCGCCACCTCCTGAACAACCACGTGTTGCTCCTCTGCCATGTTTACAGGAAAGTGAACGAGTGCCTAAAGATTATTTGTATCCCTTGCTTCCCTTAACCTCCTATGAGATGTTCTCTCAAGTTCGGGGTCAAAATCGTTGAGTATGTCCTGGCTTATGACCCTACACATTCAATCAAAGTTTCTGAGATTAGAGAAACAATTAAGTAACGTTAGATTAGAAGAAATAAACAATTAAAGCAAAAACTAGAAAGTAGTCAATATTCTAGTCACTGGAAACAACGCCAAAAACATGTTGCTTCCAAACGCACACGCAAGTATACGTGGTCGTACAAGTAATAAAATGATAAGTCGAGTGTCGAACCCACAGAGACTTGTATCAACTACCCACTAAATTTACCAAAATTGTTATTCACTCAAGCCAAAATCAAGTTCAAGAATGTGATTAAACTAAACTATAATTCTAAGTAGTAACTAAATTATCAAGTAGCAATTTGATTTTTGTGTATTCAGTAGAGAAAAATATTCCAGGGTTGTGATCGATTCACCAATCTTATTGTGTTCTAATTAACTCTTTCTTTCATACAATTCACTCATGGTTGTTAATTAATCGATAATTGCTCTCATAGCCTTCTCCCGAAGTACTACTCGCCTATTCAAAATAGATTAATGCATATACTCTTATAAAATCAATCTATTAAGAACACATTAAGATTATGATATTTAATTAAGTACGGTGACTAGGTATATTCATATCCTAACCACAAATCGCCCCTCCCTCCCCCCTCCCCTCAAGAGTTAAGATCCTGCTCTCTTCAATTCTTCTCTAATCTAAATACGATTTTCCCAAGCATAACATAGATAGTAAATAGAACATAACTGTTGGCCAGACAATTAAGCAATTGATCACAGGATTGAAGAAACAACCATATATTAGTGAATTGTAATCAAGGTTAAGTTAATGTAAAACAACATATTCATGGCTAAATTACAACCCCAGAACTATGGGTTTTAGCCACTCATGATAATAGCATACAATTTCATAAGTGTTGGATAATTGAAAATACTAAGAAAAGGTGAAGAAAACTGAGATCTCTTCGCTCCCGAATTTTTCTCGTGTGTATTATTCCTCAAAAGTGGCGTCACTCCTTCACAAATAAGTTTAGTCTTGCTTTTATACGTGTTGGGTAGGTCTAGGGCCGAAATAGCCTTGTCCGGAACGAATTTGGACTGAATTCACGCCATAAGCGCCCAGCCTAGTGCTAAGCGCCGTCCCTGGCGCTGGTAATTTTGCACATACTGACTCGGGCGCCACAGGTAGCGTGGGCCGCTGCCTGTGGCGCTAAAAATGCCAATTTTTCTCTTTCGTTTATTTTGGCTCTAATTTCGCACATTTCACCCACAATTGCTCCCGGATCATTCCTACACATAAAAACACCTCGAATTAATATAAATCAACATATTTTATATCCTAAATCCACGAAGCAAAAGTAAAACATGAGATGATATACATATAAATATATATATACTTTAAGCTCAACATTAACTATGCTGGAATATTTTCTGGATTTTGAACAATGTTTTCGTTTAGATTTATTTTAACATGAAAAATGACTAAATTTCAATTACTTTTGAAATTATGACTATTTTTCAGTTACTACATATAAATCTGACTATTTTTTAATTTGTCTCATGATTGAGGAGTCGCCTTTCACTCTATACTTTCACGATGTTTGTCTTTTTTTGAAAACGAGAACTACTTTTAAAATCAAATTATATATTTGTTCTTTGTCTTAAGTCACTTCTGGTTTATCATTGCTCCACAGATAGTTCTGCTATTGTTATTTTTTCCGAAGTCTTTAGTCAACTTCAACACATCCCCAAGTCAAGTTCGAAATTAAAATTAAAAGATCCCCAAGATATAAATGCTCCAAAAATAGAGCGCTCAGGGCATTATACAAATAGAAGAAAAATTGACCTCTAAAAGAGTTTTAGACTCAAAAGAAAATTACTCAAATGCACTAAACCGTCCCACCAGTCGTATTTTTTAAGTCGAAATACATAGGTTGTACATTAACAATGCATGGTTGTACATATATTATACGTGAATTTTATATATATATATATATATATATATATATATATATATATATATATATATATATTAAATATTAATCGACTATTTTTAATTTGCTTGATGAATGACTATTTAGGTTAATTTGTCAAACTTTAATTCTTATACGTGATAGTTTTAGCCAAAAAAAAATATGTAAGAGATCTATTGACTGTGGCAAGATGAGTATTAACATAATCACCGAAGAATGGGGTGGAATGAATAAGACTGTTTTGTTCTTAATCAGAGACTTCGAGTTCGAAGTATGAAAATATTCTTTGTAGGGAGTACTTTCTCTCGAATGGGGTCCTATGCAGCGGCGGAGCCACATTAAACCAAGAGGTTTCAGACACCCCTTTGTCGGAAAATTATACTATATTGTTAGATAAATTTTTTATTTTATGTATATTTACTATATGTTGACTCTCCTTGATTTTTCGATATATATATCTAATTATTTATATTTTGACACCCATTGATGAAAATTTTAGCTCAGCCACTGACGTTATGCGGTGCGAATTCGGATATAATCGGGTTTCAATAAGAGCGTCGGAGACGAGTGAGGAAACAAAAAAAAAGTATTGACATATGCCCAACTTTTCCAAATGTAGCATGTGGCATTGCTTTGACCAGCACTTTTCTTCCCATTTCGTTTCTCTTTTTCTTCACTTTTGATTTTGTGTGCGATATTTTCCCATTTGAGCCTTCATCGAATGTCTGTTCCACTTGACTAAAACAGCTAGCCCTAGTGGTCCATAACTATATATAGAAATAAAATTTTAAAACTCTTTTAATTTACATATAAAAATAGTTATTCTAATGGTTTATTATTAACTCACTGTGTACAACTTCAACCCCACTAATCCAAGACTTACTTCCTGCAAATTGCTCTATCAGTTTCTGCTCATTGATGTAGTTTGACTTTTGAAATTTGTGATATTAATAATATGTCATAATATTTTTATAATTGTAAAGCTTTGGAAATATATAATATTAAATTATATTATAGTATTACAATAATAATAATATACTCAATATTATCTCACACCGTGGGGTATGGGGAGGGTAATGTGTACGCATACCTTATCCCTATCTTGCGAGGATAGATGTTGTTTCTAATAGACTCTCGGCTTAGGAAAGTATAAGCACCACATGGATGAAAATATAAACAAGAAGGGACAGTACCAAAAAGGCATATAAAAACAGAATAAAAATAATAAGACAATAAGGTAATCTAACGGTTAGTCATAAAAATTTACTACCAACAGAAACCGAGACTGCGTGTCAATACTGTTATGAACGCTCTCGACTACCTACTCTACTACCCTAATCCTCGACCTCCATACCTTCTTATCAAGGGTCATGTCATCGGCCAACTAAAGATGCGTTACGTCTTGCTTAATCACCTCTCTCTACCTCTTCTTTGGCCTACCTCTACCTCTCAGCAGGCCCTCTAATGTCAACTTTTCACATCTCCTCATCGAGGCATCTGTGCTCTTCCTCCTTACATAACCAAACCACCTAATATTTATCATTAGCAGTCATCCAAACAAACTGTTAGGGTAAACGACTAAATGATAAAGTTTAATTTAAATTATTTTTAATATAAAAATACTTTTTGTGGACGAATTAACTTGAAAAATCGTGTGACATTCTTTTTTTCAATCGAGAAATTATTTAAATATATCGATGGTTTTATCACAACATAAAGGGAAAGAAAGTCCTTTTTCTTTCCATCTGGTTTGGCAAATGCATTGATGAAAAAGAAGGTAATTTTAACCAACATAACAAACAAAGCAATCCCGCGACACGTCTAACTTAACGCTGTTAAAAACAAACGATTCTTCGCCGTAGAATTACTATTAGTGGAACGGATCTGCTAATCGCCGTCTAAAACGACCTTAACCCCCGTCGCCACTCTCTCTCTCTCTTCCCGCAACTCAGAAGAGGAAGAATCACGACCTTTACCTTCTCTCTCTCTCTATATATATACCCACCCCTCCCACCCTCTTCACTACTTCCTCACTTTGTGTGTTCGACGGTCGCCGGACGGTGAATTTCACGGTAGGAGACTTGATAACTATGAGGATCATATTGTAATAAATTCATATATTTTCCAATTTTTTTGTGTATACTTATTTTGAGCAATAGAATTTGTATTTGTATTGGTTTATGACTGGACATATGTTAC
The DNA here is from genome assembly GCA_005239495.1 of Nicotiana undulata. Lineage (NCBI taxonomy): Eukaryota > Viridiplantae > Streptophyta > Magnoliopsida > Solanales > Solanaceae > Nicotiana > Nicotiana undulata. The sequence goes on along the minus strand of ML292375.1, from coordinate 42,775 downwards.
TGGCTATTGATTAAGTAAAAGATAAATATGATAATCCTAAGGTTGCTGGGGGATAATTGGTAGCTTTTTGTGATTTTTTTAATATTTTTTTTTAATTTTCGGCAGTAAATTAATTTTTTTTGGATTAACTTTCGGATCTCTAAGACCTCCGTGATGTTAGATGAAATTGAATTAGCTAGTTAAAAGGTATTATTTCATTTTTTTTCCCTTGGGATAATGAATCTTAGGCTTAGTTAGTTCGGGGATTTGATTTATTGGATGTTGTGCGCTGGGTTTATTGCACGCGGTGCTTTAATGTGTATTAGCACGAATGTTATCATGTTTATCAACTTTGCTGATTTATTGAGCAGAAATGTTTGTGTTGACTAAACTGTAATTCTTCAACATGAAGCTTCTTTCAATATATGCGCTTTTGTGTAATTATTAACACGAAGAATAATTGTTTGTTTTTGGTATAATGATGTCATGAGTTGAGCTTAAATGGAGAAATATGGTGAGATAGGATTCATATAGTCGACCGCAACTTGTGTGGGACTGAGGCGTAGTTGTTGTAGTAGTAGTAATGTTTGTGTTGACTGCACTGTAATTCTTCACTAGAACTTTGTTTCAGTATGATTGGATTATTGTCTTCAAATGCTTGGTCGTTGAAGTATTTTAGACCTATAGAATTTTATGAAATTGGAAATCGCAGTTTGATTTTGAGCTGAAATTGAGCTTTCAAAAATGGAAATTTATTTTCTAGTGGAATGTTATGTAGGTGTATGAATGAATCTTTTTTTTTCCTCTTCTAAGAGAACTCTTCCCGGATTCTCGGCATTAGCATCTTTCTGCTGAAATCTTATTCTATTGGGCGGGGGAGTTTTGTGTGGATGATTTAGTGGCGGCTAGATTGCTGTCTTACATTCTGGGTGCAAAACCTGAATGTTTTTAAGTGCGAGCAACCTGGTCATGTATATAAAGCATTACATCTCAAACCATTTGCATGCTTTATGCGTTCAATATCCTACTATGTGAAGGATAACTTTTGCTTGCATTCTTGTGTACGAAAAAGATTTTGCTGTGGTAGTCAATATGCATATCTGCTTTGATTTTGATTGTTTTGACCTCATTCCCTTTTTTGTTTCAGAAAATTGAACTTTCAAATTTGGATCATGGAGTGAACATATTGGCATTGTCATTGGTCTGACTGATAGCTGCCTATCTGTGTTGTGTGTAAGCAAGCATGGGTTCCGCTTGTTGTGTTGCTTCCAGAGATAGAGCTGTTATAAATGGATCATGCAGTGAAAATTTGCAGAGGAATGTCCGCCACTCGCCTACATGGAGCTTTCGGTGGGATAATCGGGGACGAGTGGCTGAGGAGGAGACATCAGCGAATTGGTCTACTGATGGAATTGGTGGCAATGACAGATTAGAATTTAAATCTGGGACAACTGTAGGAACAGTACCTGCATCTGAAGAGGGTAGTCCATTGGATAGTTTCAGATCACTTGCATGGCAAAAGTCACCAGTTTCTGATGGAACTAATCGAAACTTGTCACTTCCTTTATTGGGTAAATACTTGCACTGCTCTCGCTTTTGCTTTTGTATGAAGGGAAACGATAATACCTGACAACTAGGTGATTATGCAAATTGAAGAGAAAAGGGATGTGAAGTTCTGAAAGCAAATGAAGAGCCTGAACTGCTTTTTTTTCCTTCCTTTTTCTTAACTTTGTGAATTACATGTTTTTCTTTCTCCTGAGTGCGAGATATGGATCTACCACTTTGTATATGAGATCCCTAATTGGATGACATAATAATGGACGCTTCGTGATTTATGCGGGGATTGTGGAATCACAAGTTTATGGAACGTTATGAGTCATTTCTCACGTGATAAATGTTCATTTACGTTGAAATGTAGAGAAAGGTTGGATGAAGGGGAAGTCTAGGTTTAGAGTTGATTTTAAGGTAAAAATAGGAGGTATAGATAACTGAAATAAAAGATGTTGCATGTGTGTGCTTCTCGGATGTGAATTATTGAGATGGTACAATGAGTTTCTTGTTTACCATGAGCTTTTGGTTGGGTGTCAGATGCTATACAAGTGGCTGATTAGCATCTGAGATGTTTAAACTGTAGCATTTTTGTCATAGAGTAGATTGAGCTGCTGTCAATGGTCATTAATCGCTACTGTCTTGATAAGAGGATATTATCCCTTGATGATGATATAAAGAGGAGAGGGTAGACTCAACTATTTGCATCTAGTCCAACTGGGGAGGTGCAAGATGTTTAAGCTGAAAAATTAGTTTCTTATGCTTCTTGTGTTGCTATAACCAATTTTTTATATCATGGGAGTATATGAAAGATTTGGTTGCACATTTGTCATTAGAATCAAGTGTTGCTTGTCACTTTCTTAATCAAAGGATAAAGAAAAAAAGAAAAAAAGTTTTCACTTGCTTAAATAGAGGGTAATGGCTGTTGGTCCATACTTTGTGTTATAGGAAACAGAAATAATAGGTTTTCTAGGGACGTCTTCTACTACTCCTAAAAGTTGTTTTTCAAATATTACTTCTCAAATGAATTCTCATTCTCCAAGTTTTCTCGTATTCTTCATATATATGACTTGCACCTGTATTTGTGTCAGAACTGAAGTAAAACATTGTGATTTTTTTTTCGTTTTCTGCCAAGTAGAGGTATTTTCCTGTTCAAAATAAAGTAGAGTTATTTTCCTTAACCTTCAGGAAATGCCAACCTTTCCTCTTTATAAACGAGATCAGTAAAGTTTTGCTGCATACCTCGAAGCTGATTGGACTATGTTTCTTTGATTAGGAACTTTTTTTGATGTATAGGGGTCAATGTTGAGACCTTTTCTTCTCCAACATTTTAGAAACTGTACTGTCGAGTTACATATTGACCAACTAATTCCCAAGATGTTCACTAAAAAACTCATGATTTGAGAGGTAACTTTACAGTGTGAAAATAGAAGATTGGAAGCCTTCGATTATTCCTCACATAGTGGAAACCTCCTCTTTGGTGTTCCGTTGTGTGAGGCGAGCCTCATTGGCTACAAGCCAAGTAAAACAATTCACCTTGGATGGAGCCCTGTTCCTCTAAAACTTGTGTTAGGAGTTGTAGCCACTTATAGAAAGATTTGACTGAAAACAAGCCTTTGGAATGTCTTAACCAGTCCACGGAGTCAGACTTGTTCACAGCTGTAGACGTGTTGTTCAAAAGTCACAACAAAAGACATGTATTCTCTATCTCTCAATCATAACAATGTCCTCTAAATTGGGTTCCAGCCTAGATCATGTTTAACATCATCAATAGTAGCATATTACTGAGAGGAAATAGTGTATCTGGAAATTAATCTTGAGAGGGGAAATTCCCAACCAGTTGCCTTCGCAAAGTCAAATCTTTTTGTCATCCCCAAAAGTGATCTTGTTAGAGAAGAATGTTCCCCAGAAGGATCTAATAAATTTCCAGTAACCTGTGCTATGCGGAGAGTTTTGAAGTTTTGTGATCCAGGGATCTAGTAAAGAATATTTCTGTCACAACTTTCTTCCATAGAGCACTGTCATCTTTGCTAACACAACCATTTCATACGAAGACTTTCTTTGTGTTTTTTCAATTTATTACTCCCGGACCACCCCATCTCTTATCTGTGATGACTTTGCTCCATTTTACCAGACTAGCCTTCTCTTGTTTGTTCCCATGCCAAAGACAATTTGTCTTCTCAGCTTGTTCAATTTGTCAGTGACCAAAGTGGGGGCAGGAAACAGGACACACTGTAAGTAGATAGGGCATCAAGTACACTATTAATACAATTAAGTCTGCTGGCCAAGGAAAAATATTGATGTTTCCAATTTGGAAGTCCTTTTTCTGGCTTCTTGAATGCCGACCCAAATAGAAATAGACCTGAATTTTTCTCCCAACGGTAATCCCAGATACTTAGTGGGAAGGCTGGCAATGTTGCAATAAGTTGTCGAATGTTGTGAACAATGTCTTGAGAGAACAAGAAGCTCTTTGAGAAATTAATTATGAAGTCCAGAAACCGCCTCAAAGATGCTAAGAATCATACTGCGAAAAAGAACTTGCTGCCCTTCAGCTTTAATGTTGTAGGAAAGTATTCTCTAGTGTTTTTGTTTTTATAGATGGCAGTAGTCGGGATGGGCATGATAACTTAGTTTTTAATGCTTTTTCTTGAAGTGGTTTCATTCTTCCAAAGGCATTGTTCTATTATTTTTGTGATTGACACTCTTATTTTTTTAATTCTCCCGACCCCCTTGATGTGATGATATTTTGGTGGCAAGATCATGTTGTAGAATCTTTAAGTGACTCATTATATAAGTATTAATTTAGAGGCCTATTGCACATTTACCAAAGATTGTGGTTCTTTTATATACTCTATTTTTTGTTTCTGTTTTACACCTTGATGATACCATTGTTATGAGGAAAAATATTTTTGTATGATTTTGATATGTAAGTTGCTTTGGCAATCATCACCATTGTTCCTCTTGTGACTATCTTTTAGATGCAAGAGCAACAAAAGATGAGCTTTTTCATTTTCTTGCCCTTAGATTCTATATGATATGAAAATATAACTAGAGCTTTGTGGGTGGAAGTCATATGTTTGATCGTAAGATGACAGTATTATTCTTGCCTTTGCAGATCCCTTGGCTGAGAGGACTTCTACTGAGGTAACAACAGAGCGGTTTAACTTCTTTCTGAAGACAATTTCATGGCATGTTTATAAGTTCTTGACATGCTTGCTTTCTTTTATTTTTGATAATTAGGTTAAAGAATCAGACGGTTCATCAGCACTTTCATTCCCCTCTCCTGGAAAGCTATCTCCTTCTGCTCCCTCTGTTTCATCTTTATCTACATCTCCTTTATCATCGCGTAGTCAGCTGCTTCCTGCTAGCTTTACTCCTAGTTTGCCTCACCATTCTTCAGCAAACCTTCTGGGACAACAAGTTCCTGATAGCCGTGTACCAGGGATGAAGTCACCTACATTTTCAATTTCTGAAGAATCATCTTCCTTTGTACTCCCTGGTTGGGGTAATGACTCAACTAGGGGCTCTCATGGTGGGTCATCAGATGGTTGGTCAGTTCCTGCCGTTGCGGACCTGTCAAATCCTCGTAGAGACAGATGGTCATTTGACAGCGAATCCTTTGGTTTCCATCGTGAAAGGGTTACTAGTCGAAGTTTTGGTTCACCTTCCTTCAATCTCCAGACATGTGCCGTATGTGCGAAGCTGTTGAATGAACTTGTTGTTGCTGTTCTAGTTTGCGGCCATGTTTTCCATGCTGAGTGCTTGGAGAATATGACGTCTGAAATCAACATGTATGACCCAGCTTGCCCTGTCTGTACTTTTGGGGAGAAGCAGACCTTGAAGATGCATGAGAAGGCAAAAGCTAAGATGGATTTGAAAGCTAGAAAGAGATTCCGGAATCGGATTGTCGACAGTGATATTAGTGGCAATCTTGCTCGGTTTGAGCATCAGAAAAGTAGTCCACATGAAGGAAGGTGTCCCAGGATGAGCTCCAGTTCCAGTATGAAGAGCTCTTCAAGGAAGCCTTTCCTACGACGTTATTTCTCCTTTGGTTCAAAGGGATCAAGACCCTACTCTGAGAGTCTTTCAACTCGGAAAAGGGGGTTTCTCTGGACAAGATCTAACAAAGGGTAGGCTTCTTTGTGGACATAAAAGGTAAGGAACTTCGTTTCGAAATACCCAGTAATATTGTGAAGTTCCCATCACATTCCCATCCTCATTTGTGCACTGGATTTCTGATAGATTTTAGTTCAGATCCCGTGCTCGTCTTCTGATAAATGTTTTACGTTGCTTTCGTATTTGCCGATGCCATGGATAAGCACTCTCAGCTACCTTTTTGGATAGTAGAGAGTTGTGACAGCAGTCACGATCTTGATGGTGGAACTGCATTCACAGGCAGGTTTAAGTACCTTCTGAAGTATACACTGTAAAAAATGGGAACAATACAGGCTGGATGATTAATTTGTTATATAGCAAAGGAGAAAATGCAAATTTCAAAATAGTTCTTTCAATGTACGTTCTTTTGGATTTCTTTTATGTCAAGGCCAAGAAAAATTGTCCTGAATATTTTTATCTGCTTTAAAGTGCCCATCTCTATTTGCTGTACTGCAAGCAGGCGTCTGGTGTTCCACGCCTGCCTAACAGTAGGAATGAGTTAGCAGCCCTTATAGGCCTTCTTTGGGTTCTTTTTTGTGTTTATCAGTCAGGTCAGAGCGCTTAATACTTGATCTACAACCTTAAAAGCATTGGTATTGCTCCCTCTTAATTGCTTTGCATCAAGTAATTACTTGGCTTGACAAAACAGGTCCGCTATAAAGCCCAGAAAGTCCTTAAGAACGAGAAAGGCTACTCCATAACCGACTCTTGTTGCCGAGTCGATGGGACTTGGCTGGTACCAGGCTCTAAAAGAGTTATCTTCGTGCTAGTGGTCTGTGCGTTTGCAACATCCGAAAGGAAAGCCGTCTCTCTTTCATTCAGAGCAAGCATCGTAATCATGCATTTGCAACCTCCGAAAGGAAAGCCGTCTCTCTTCCATTCAGAGCAAGCATCGTAATCATACTGCTATAAAACAATCCATAGGAAATCATCTAGTTACATCCAAATCCAATTACAAAATAGTGCTCTTAAAGGGGGAAAAACTTGGATGGAGAAAATGTATTTGGGAAATTGTGAAAAACACTGAGAGAGACGGCTTTCTTCTATCCTCTTTACCAAATAATTGTCTTTCTGCTTCTTTCGTTCACATCAACTTCTATCAAAAGACCCTAACGACAAGAGCAATCAAATGAACCTAGACTGCCGTTACACATTTACCTCGATTGTACTGCAAACTTGTAATAAGGCAACAAATATATAATTCAAATCGTGATTCTAACTCAAATTCACCTCAAGCAACTAAAATTTCTAATTCTGACTGCAACTCAAACTCATTTGTTAAGTTGCATTTGGTAGTTAATTTGGATCAGAATTCAGTAACACAAGCTAGCAAGGTATTGCATATAACACAATCTTCATCTTAATGTCCACTAAATACCACAAAAGGAAGAAAAAAACTGAAAAAAGGTTCTGCGCTCAATAAAGAAATAGACTGGGTGTGGGATGCTCTCTTGAAACATGCTTTACATAATTCTTGAAGATGGGCAATACAAGTAAACTCAACTACAATTGTAGGACGAAAACACAGCCAAAGATTGCGGCCAGTCCAGTAGCTCCTTGGGGTTATATCACAGAGACAGCAGAAATCTCTTTACTCCTTGCCAAAATCAGCACTGTAGTGCGCACTTGATTCAAGTTTCTTTGCTTCATTCAGTTTCCTTACAGCCTGTAGTGAAATATTGGAACTTCATCTCAGGCAATGGAAGACGAAAGGAAAAGAAAATTGAAAAAACAGAAATAAACATGAATTCAATAAAAGAAAAACAATAAGGATTTATTCCTAAACAAGGTACAAAAAGTGAACATTGACGCATGAAGGTTTTTCTTTGTGCATCCCTTTATGCTATAAATTTAGAGCACCCTCTCTAAGGCAGTTTAGAGAAATCTAAAATAGTTTTTCTTAACATCACTGATCCATGTATAGAATTTCTATTAGGCATATATTCCTTCGGACAACAACCGCCAGTACAATTTCGTATAAAGACGAACTCTAACAGGTCAATTGATTCCTCAAATTTTCTAGTTCATTCAACTTACCATCTTACTAATTGAAAACATGGAAAAGAAGAATCAGACATACCTTCATGAAATCCTCATGGATGACATAATCACGCTCTGCACGTATGGCACACATACCAGCTTCAGTGCACACATTACGAAGATCAGCCCCATTAAAACCCTGAGGAAAAAAACATTGTCATAACTCCACCTAACACAAGCAAACTAATTTTTGTAGCACCACTAGCACACACCTCAGCAAGCTTAACAACTGCTTCATAATCAATGTCACCATGTTTGGCAATTCCAGCAGCATGAATCTTGAGGATCTCCATTCTTGATTGTTCATTAGGCAAGGGTATTTCTATCTTTCTATCTAACCGACCAGGGCGAAGAAGAGCTGGGTCCAAAACGTCTGGCCTGTTTGTTGCCATAATCATTTTTACCTGCAAGCAGAATAAAATCACACCTACTTAGCCTTAATGAAATCTTTATTTCAAAAAAATAATGTGGAAAATCAGAGGAACACCATAGTAAAAGCCTACTCAAGCAAACGACCCAGATGCACTCTCCTGATTTAAGCAACATTCTCTTTTTAGTGTCTAAATATGATAGGCAATCAAGTTTTCAGGATATCTTTTATTACTTCGGAAGTTGAGAACCAGGAACTGGAAGTATGGAGTACAAAGATCAACGACCTTTCCAAGCTGGTCAAATCCATCCAGCTGATTAAGCAACTCCATGAGCGTTCTCTGAATTTCACGGTCTGCACTTGTTCCCTCACTAAATCGGCGTCCACCAATTGCATCAATCTCATCCATGAAAATGATGCAAGGCTTCAAACAAAGACAAAAATTGTCAGTACATTTTAAAGCAGCTCAGTGCCAAAATGGTTCCCTGGATTTAGTATACCCAGAGAGGATGTCTTTGAAGTCCTTACTTGGTGATCACGAGCATAGTTAAACATTTCCCGGATTAATCTCGCACTCTCACCTATGTACTTATCAATAATGGCACTTGACACTACCTGCATTTTCACCAACTATAAATAAATACCCATCTTACGAAGTACTTTACGAAAGGAGGAAATAACCAAAACCTCTAGTACTCACCTTTAAGAAATTGGCGTCAATGTTGCTAGCGATTGCCCTGGCTAACAAGGTCTTGCCAGTCCCAGGAGGCCCATAGAGAAGAACACCCTGAGAAAAAAAAAACTTGGTAGAATCAGAAGAGGTTTTAAAAGCAGCAGTGTTTCATCCATGCCAACACCATGAAGAACACACCAGAGACATGAATATGGTTGATTTATATGAAACAAGGTACCTTTGGAGGCTTAATTCCAACACGGATGAAAAGCTCAGGGTTCATCAAAGGTAGTTCTATTGATTCTCTCAGCTCTCTGATCTGATCTGACAGTCCACCAACAGCAGAGTAGCTTATATTGCCAGGATCTTCATGAAGCATATTATATACAACAGGATCAACCTGTCAGACAATCTCAAGATAAGGAACTCTGGGAGGGGAAAATGTAATAATTCTCTTTAAATTTCCCAATAGTAGCACAGAAATATCCACTAACTTCACGTGGGAGTGCCCTCATGATTGTAAGAGTCGTCATATCGAGAACCACTCTAGTGCCTGAGGTCAGTTTTTCCTTGTCCACTTTACTGCGACAGCCAACCACATACCTTGGACCGCTACTGGCTTTCACAATCACTGAAAGATATTACATGCTTTTAATTAGTCTCACGAATTTCTTCCACTTGTTAGAATAAACAACCTAAGCCGGGTCAATAGGATGAATTCAAACAGATGCAATAAGACAATGAGCAAATAGTGAACATGCTAATGCATGGACAATAGCCAAGAGAATAGAAACAAAAAAGAATAAGCAGTACATCTTTTCCATCTCACAAAAAACGAATATGCAGTACACAGAAAATGTATGCATGATTCAACCAATGAATAGCACCACTTGTCACAGGCTCGCTAATATCTTTGATGCACAAAACCACAATGTTACATTCAGAAGTAGACTCTAGTTGAACAAATGAAAGTTCGTATTCAGGGCCCCACTTCAGCATCATTTATTTTTTCAACTTTTATTTTGGAGCCTTAGCGTAACTCGTAAAGTTGTTGTCATGTGACCAGGAGATCACGAGTTCGAGCCGTGGAAACAGCCTCTTGCAGAAATGCAGGGTAAGGCTGCGTACGATAGACCCTTGTGGTCCGGCCCTTCCCCGGACTCCGCGCATAGCGGGAGATTAGTGCATCGGGCTGCCCTTATTTTGGTGATGAGGGCACAGGGGCTAAATTCCATAAAATCAATAGATCTCAAATTGTGGACAAAGGAAATACAAGAAAAAAATGTATTACAGCGTTCGTTATCTAGAGGTCGGAGCACTTCGCCGATGATCTGCCCAACACTCTGAAGCGACTTCAAATCATCTTCTGTTTTACCATATTCCTTTTTGGCAGCTCGCAAGTTCTCTCTCACTGTGTACAATTTTACAACCAGCATCAGTTATACAACCATGGAACTCGAAAAGCAATACACATGGAATAGAGATTGTTTGCACATAGATTATAAATTGCTTGGCATCTTATAGAAAAATAAAAAATAAAAAAATAAAAAAATAGATAGATAAAATAAGTGAACATATTGATACAGTATCATTAGACATAACAAAGCAGAGTCGCTGCTTTGAGTTTTCATCTCTCAATTCCTGATGTTATTTGATGATATCTGGTTACAGCGCATGAAAGAAGCTCTCATTGATGATACGGAAGTCGCACACTAAATACAGACAAAAACAGAATCATTGGCCTATCAGAAATTTTACAGCAGAGAATTAACTGTTACCTCCTCTCAAAAAGAAATACTGGGCAAGCTATACAACAGTTTCCATATACTAAAGGTTTACACTTATGATGTTGCATTATAGAACAAAACAAGAATTTGGTGTCCAATGGCGAGAGAACCATGCTGCAATATTTCAGATTATTAAGATTCTTTCAGAAAGATAAAATAAAGCTATGATTTGTAGGAAGGAATTACTTTCTTAAGAGTTCATAAGAAGTTCTGAGAGGTTGCGATATTACGCTACACATCATACAAAGGTTAGACGTTTTTTATAAGGAAAACATGTTGCAATGCTTCCGACCTGTAATTATTCTTCAGGAAACAAAAAATAAGCTATGGCTGATTGTGACAGGTTACAGAATTACACTTCAGATTGATTTGCAAGATGTCGGACACAAATAAAGCTTTCCATTATTAACTTATTTATTACAAGGAAAAGTCAGAATTGAGATATCCTTCTAGTTGAACATGAAATCACAAAATGAACTAAGGAAACTTATTGTTGTAAGCTAGTAGCTATATGATGATTGTTGGCCAGACAGACCACATAAACTGACAATTCAAATTGATTTGTGTATGATCAAGAATAGAGCTCAGTGCTCACTTTCTTCATTTCATTGTTCAAACTTCAAGGTCAAGTGAATCAATGATATTATGTGTTAAATATGTGTAGATTCACGACATGTAGCCCATGCACATCAACGTAAGAAAGTAATTACACCCTCTATTTCAATTTATATGAAGCTATTTCTTTTTAGTCCGTTCCAAAAAGAATGACCTCTATTTAAATTTGAAAATAATTTATCTTAAACTTTCCATTGGCTTTTATAGCAAACAAAAATGTCATGGCATGTGTAAGACTACAAGTTTCAAAAGCATTATAGCTAGCCAAATCTATGACATGTTTTAAACCACAAGTTTCAGATGTCTTCCTTTTTCTTGAACTCCGTGCTCAATCAAATAAATTCGCATAATTGAACGGATTGAGTACTTACCTTTAAGTACATAGAGAATAATTGCTTCCCATATTTTAAGTAGATCAGGACTCCAATATAGAGAATCCCTCTTATCTATTATCACAATATAGGATCATTTTTTCTCTTTTCACATGGTATTAGAGGCTCTAAATTTTTTGTTAGACACCTCGGTAGCAATATATTATCCGTTTGCTAACCTGACAGTGAAAAGCATGGTCATTGGATGACAAACATCTAATGTCAAAAACAAATAGAAGCTCTAGAGACCGTCACACTGTAGTGGCACTCATTATGCATTGCTCTAAATCAATTCTATTATCTTCTATTTCTTTCCTTCTTATCTTACGCATTGGCGGAGCGACCTTTAGCTAAGGGGTTTAAAATTGACCTTCATCGGGAAATTACAAATTCGCTAGGTAAAATATATATACACTATATATTGAATCCAATCGACTTTTTTGTGTGTCTACTTCTTTATATTTTGACACACTTAATGAAAAGCATGGCTCCGCCACTGATCTAAGTGCTATTTTATCCCCATGCAAAGTAATCATAGTATAAAAAAAAGGAAACATTCCTAGCAATGTAAAAGAAACCTCACAACAACCACTAGGAGTGCCAAACGGACTGGTCGGGTCGGATATTGTTCGTGTCGAAAGCGGGTAATGGAAAAAACGGATAAACTATCCGACCCGATACTAAATACGGATAAAAAACGGGTTAACCGGCGGATAACATGGGTAACAATATTATCCATGACTTCTTGAATATGATCACTTTTGGTAGAATTCTTAGTCTCCCAAACTTGAGAAACACCCAATTTGATGCTTTACAAATATAAAATTTAACCCACTAGTTATCCATTTAGAAAATGGATAATATGGTTCTTATCCATATTTGACCCGTTTCTCAAAAGTTCATTATCCAACCCGTTTTTTAGTGAATAATATGGGTGGTTAGCTGCTTACTTTTAACCATTTTTCCACTACTAGCAACCACTGAACTAAGTGTTAGGGTGGTCCCAACATAAGCTAAGCTCTTCTAGCATCAGTAGTTCTAGACATCAGGACTTCAGCAGAAACCACATACTAGTAAAAGATGGCTGCATTACATTACTATCATCACACACTTTATGTCGGCTATATGAATTCTCTATATCCATTCAGAAACTTTAGGCTTTTGAATTATGTAATTCTTCTCTTGACACAGAACATACATTATCTAATCTTACCCTCAATAAACCTAAAGTTAAGGAGACCACAAATTTTGTGCATCTAAGCAAACGATTATCAGCTAAACAACTATGCATTTTAATTCTCTATCCGATGGAGCAATGATTTTAGAACTACGGATCCAATATATCAGCAGCTGCGGGCGCACACACACGCACCAAAATAGAAAATTAAACGATCAACTACTACTACGCGTTAACCCAATTTTTCCCCCTATACATATAAAAATATACCTACTTATATAAACACATACATATACTATGTACTGTGTATGCACGTGGAATCAACTGCCTTTAAATCTTCGATCGACTTCAGTTTATCAATGACTAGGGTTTTGAGATTTTAGAGAATCTTACCAGTCCCTACCCGAGCATTTAGTTCCTTGTGCTGAAGGAGCTTTTTCCGATAATCAGCATATGCCGTACGACGGCGGACGGCGGCCTCATCTCCCTCACTCGTCATCGGAATTTGCTCAATAACTCGCCTGAGTATATCCGAGTGACTTGGGAAACAAGACGTAAATTTGTGTGATCTTTTACACACAGTAGAGGTAGCAAATAGGTGGGCTTCGGCTACTATACTTCAATCAAGCCCAATTATTTTAATTTTTGGATCTTTGTGCAGATTTAGGGAAGAAATTCAAAAATAGCCAGATTTACAAGTGCTCATTCAAACATATTTACAGTTTCAAATGTAATCGAAATTTAACCACTTTTTATGTAAAGATAAACGAAAACAATATTCAAAATTCGAAAAATATTCCAGCATAATATACTGGAGTTCCAGTAAAGTATATCGGTCCAGTATATTATGCTAGAAGTTCATACACATGTGCTCGAATCTCCAGTATATTATGCTGAAACTTTCCGCGTGTTGGAGTTCCAACATAATATGCTGGAAGTTCATATATAGGTGCACCGAACTCCAGTATATTATGCTGGACCGGTCTTTATTGCAGTAAAATAATGGCTATTTTTCAATGACCCTATTTTTGAATGACCAGTCTGAAAACTGGCTAGCCCGTGCTATTTTTACCAGATTAGGAAAGTAGGCCCAAAAACTAAAGTAAAAAAGCCCAACTACTAATGATGAAAAAAGCTTTTTTCACTTTTAGCCCATGCCAGAAAATATTTACATTTGATAGCCGAAAAGTGTATAAAAATTTATATAATTTTTGTATGTAACATACATAATGTATATATACAAAATATATATATATTTGACTAGTATTTTGAGAACGAATATACAGTGTCATTTTCCCATGATGAAATCCCGGATTGCAATATTATATTAGGTGTCCATTTTCTGTGATCTTGTGATTTGAAATTGATAACTTTTTCAAAATTAGACTCACGGTCTGAATTTAGTTTTGAATTTTAAACTTTAGACTAAGCGATCATTTTTGAATTTCAGATCACGATATAATTTGAGAAAAGGGCCAGTTTATAAATACAATGCCACAAATGGCTACTTGTGCAAATCATTTATCAAAGGGATCTTTATCCAAATAGCCATTCTGATTCACTATTTATTTTTTCTTACCGATATAACAGGTTTATACACAGTTATACGCATATTATATATGATGTATATTAATATACATACACTGACTATTTTTATTTTATACAATTAGGTGAGCGAGTATTTAGATTAATACTTCAATTAAACACCCAAAATAGTTTGACTAGTAATAAACTAGTTCTTCGAGTGCGAAGAAGAATGCTCTCTTACTTTAAAAGAAAGAAAATATAGTTGCTAGCATTTTTTTTCATATCTTTAACCCTCCATCACGTATTTTTATCGTCAAGCATTTATTTGAGTAATTGGACATGAATAAAGTCACACATAAAAGGGAGAAAGAATAATAGCCAGTGTAAGATATTTTCAGACAATTGTTTGTGTAGTTGACAGTATTTTTTTCATTAATGTGAAACTATTTATTTTATATGTCCCTCACAGAGAGCTAAATTTCTGCACGCGAAATTTGAAAAACAAATTATAGGAGTGTGTATATACGTGTATTTTGCTTTTGAAAAGCAAATACTATGTAAATGTTGTAAAATTTCAGTGCTAACTGTTTACCCTTGAAATTGGATAACAATTAAATTTATAAGTAATTTTAAGGATATATGATTTCACTTTGCACAAATTGATGAATATGAGAATTAATGTTAGAAATTGACCGTGAAATAAAGCAAATCGATATGAAATGCAGTTTGTCGCTCGAGCTGGATCGCCCTCAAACCAAATGAATGTATAATTGAAAAATATGAACTGAACAGTAGAATAAGAGAGTTTAAGAGAGAGAATATATTATATCGCTTTGTTATGCGTGAATGTGATGATTACAAATGATTAGAACCTCCTTTTATATAGTAGAGGAATTCTACTTATGGTACAATTCTAAATACAGAAGAAAATCTCATGATTGACTAATTAACCGACCCTGACTTGATACATGCCGAGATTTCCGCCACGATCCTTGCCCGATCATGGATATCTCGGCTTTCTATTACTTGACTTAGCAGGCTTCTTTTGATCTCGCTCGATCTTTATCCCGCTTCGATTTCGATCTCGGCTGCTATCGATCTCGATCAGTCATTGGTTCATGAACTCTGCAAACCATTTTTCGCGTCGTGGCTCGATACAATGTGAGATCGGACCTTTGGTCTGTCAACCTGGTCTTGATCAGTCATAAGAAATTAGGCAAGCCCGATTTTGATTGTATACAGATAGTCCCCTCTTTTTTTTTGGAGTGTAATGACAAGAAACGAATTGAGTCTCTGAACCTCACCCCGATTTATCATGACGTAAGCACCGTGATGTAAATGAAAGTGACCGAAACGTACCGTCGGTATAGTTCCCATGCATTTAATGTGCGTCAGTCGATGGTCGGCCACTACCAGCTTTGAATCGTCACTGTGAAACCAATAAATATATGCTTTCTCCATTTGTTCAAACTATACTTTCGATCTCTTTCATTCTAATCTCCATAGTTCTTTGCATTCTTCAGATCTTCCTATCTTCAGGTCTTTGAGTTTCACCGTTTGTTCCTTCTAAAATTCCAAATATTACAATATTTATTCTTCTTTTCCCACAAAAACTAAATGGCTAAGACGTCGAAAACTATTCCGTAGAAATAAACCGCTTCCTTGTCTCGGCAGGCCGACGAGAAAACAATGGCGGAGCCACGCCCTGAGGAGTTTGTTCACAGGGTATGTGTCATTATTCCGATTTCAAAGTCGAGAAAACCTCATCGGTCCCTGGTCGATGCGAACCGGTATCGAGATACATATGCTCGATATCCAAAAGCTTCCTTGACCAAGTGAAGAAAGACTGCAATTGGGGAAACAAAGAGGTTGTGATACCGGCCCTAGAAAAAGCAACCACTACCCACGTGGAAGGGTTCTTGAGTGTTTACACTTACCCTTTCACGTTGTGTCCCCTCGATCCGGTCATCATAGACTTCTGCAAGAAGTACAAGTGACCCTCAACCAAATTCACCCCTCTTTCTGGAGGATTGTGATACTGCTCTACTTTTTTGTGAGAAAAATCGACGGGCTTCCTTTCACCCTCGATCATCTCATAAGTTGTATGGCCCTCGACTTTATCGAGGTGGGCTAATAAAGCTCCAACGTCAGGCCACCAAGGCGCTCATCTCGAGCATAGACGAAGACAAAGACCGGGGTTGGATGGGCCGGTTCGTTCGAATGAGGACCACGGACCTAATTCCGACTGAGAGCATGCCATTTCCTGGGAAATGGAATATGAAACGTAAGTATGACTCCGTTTTTAATTTCTGTTTGTTATTTTCTCTTCTTTATCTTCCCTTATCGGTGTTTTCCCCGGTGTAGCTGTTGCCTAGATGCCGAGCGTGGTTCCTCAAATCGAGAGTTGGGTTAGGAGCCTGTTCTCGACATCAACACATGCTGAGCGCGCATGGTGCGATTTATCAAAGGGTCGGTGAGAGGCTAAAAATCATGGTATGCCTTGTTCCTGACTTAACGATTTGGTCATTACTTAAACACTTTTCCGAGCTTACTCGGTTTCTTCTTTTGCAGGTCTCGGGAAAGATGCGATGATGAGGCCCCCGTCCGGTGTTGAAGAAGCCTCACCACCTATTGCGAAGTCGGCAAAGGAGAGAAAGAGGAAGAGAGTCTCGACCTCCATGGGCCAATAGCCCTAAAAGAGAGCGGCTCGCAAACCCAAAAAGAACATCCCCTTGACTGTGGAGTCAGTACAACTTCTAAGGGAGGAAAAAAAAGAAGAGGAAAAAGAAAAAAAAGAGAGGATAATTCTGGGTTGGTGGCCCAAACACAGCTAATACCGAGACTCAAAGGGTCACTGAGTCGGTGGAAGCTGAAAACATTCTACCCCCACCTGATAAGGTCCCAGAAGAAGATTCGGCCGAAGTCCCCGAGCCGGCTAGAGCCGAAGGTGCCTCACCTCGAGGTGAGAAGGCCGTTGAAAAGGCGGTGGATGTTGCTATAGAGGTCGGGCTCGAGGTTCCTCGAGGCAAAGAAAGTGTCACGATCCAAACCTATAGGCCGCAACGGGCACCCGATACCTTACTCAACCGAGTATCAACTGATCACGCTCAACTACGTCTAATAAAAGACTAAGCGGGCGTTGCAAATATAATCTGAGTATTTAGCCCAGAGTCGAATCCCACGGGGAATTAACGTATCAAATGTTGTTGTTAGAGTACTTAATTCTCAATAATCAACTTTCTCAAAAGTTATGAATATCACTTTGTGTTGTTTATACTACTACAGCTGAACATATATAATAAACTAAAGATTAACTAACAATAAGGTGTAAACAATTGGAATAAAGGTCTAAGGTTATGATTTCCCCCATTGGTAAAATTCCTTGTTGTGTATTTCCTATAGTTTTGACTTAGTTGTCTCTATCAATCATGAACACTCCAGTTATCATAAATCTCTCTCAAGTAATTATGATAATTTACTAGACGCACTCTCTCAAGTTACGCTAGCTAGTTTGTATTAGAGTTCACTTTAGATTGCACCTGAGGTATCGTTATTTCTAATCCAATCTCTAAACCCTCAGTTATGACTTTCGCATATACTCCAAGAGTGGTGTTGTTCAAACAACTACCTAAATATGCACTCTCTCTCAAGTAGATACATAATAAATAGGAACAGCTAATTGAGGGCCCTTCAATCAACTACAACAATAATGTAGTTGAACAAATAAAGATAAACAACCAACAAAACTATATTAATACCACAATTAGTTCATCCCCCAACGGGTTCCACCAACAACCTTAGATTAAGAATTTTAGCTACTCATGCTCAATAATAGTAAAAACCCAAAAAATTCATAAAACTCAAAAATAAAGATGAAAAGAAGAAGATGTAAAACTCTAATGGTGTCTTGTCTTCTCACAATGAGTTCTTGCTTCCTACTTCAGTCTAAAATTAAGGATCTCCTTCTCTTGGGCGGATTACATTGTTTAAATAGGGTTTTGGCAAATTAATCCCGTGTTTTGCACTTAAGTCCTTCAATTTCCAAGCTTGTCAGATGTCGCCCGCGGTCGCGGCAGGAACGCGGTGCGACCGCGGTGGCCTTCAATTATTTCTTCTTCAGTTATTCTTCCACCGCGCTCCAGCAGCGGTCGCGGTGGACCAGGTTCCAGCGATTTTCAGCTCTTTCTCTTGTGCTTTCTCACGGGTTCCACTCGATTGGCCTCGAACTCCCTTAACTAACTCCAAATAACTCCAAAGTGTCTCCTCTCATCGAATATATCCTACATAGCACCAAAAACACTAATCAGAGCATTTGTTATCAATATTCACACTGAAAACATAATAAAGTATGGTTCACTAGGGGCGAAAATATAGTCTAATTCACCTATTATCAACACCACACACTTAAACCTTTGCTCATCCTGGAGCAGCAAAACCATACTCTAAAGGCCTAATCTTCTAAAAGATTACCCTACAGTGTCACACCATGACATTTCGCAACATTGCACCTAGTCGTGTAACATCATGCCTCAAGTGATGACTCTCTATGCCATGCCACATTCTTACTTCCTCAAAGTACGTTATACATAGGTCAAGACTTACATTTTCTTCATGAATCATGTGCCCTCACATCACACAATTGAGAGTAGTTACACAAGAGATAATATTAAGAACAACCGGAACTTTATATAGAAAGAATTCACTCACTCTCAAAAAGAACATTCATATGCCTCACCGACACGCCATAAGCTTGCCCGTAGTGTAATACTCTACTAATTGAGTCTATTCAGTCTAAGATCAATATGTCTTTATTTGATTGTAATGTAGGCTAGGGGACGGGTATGATACATTTGGTTATAGTGACTAACCTCCCTAAGCACTTTTAATACACCTACATCAACGCTTAGCCCATTTTCATGGTTGGCCAGAACTTTCACCACACTTTGCTTCATAACTACACCACTCTTTTCAGGTGCAACTTTTTTTTTCTGTGCAACTAATCATCAAGGACTGCATTTATTTATTGTCCTCTTCGCTTTTTATTATTATTATTATTATTATTATTTTTTTATTATTATTATTATTATCTTTTTTTTTTCTAAGTGGCCTTCACTTTTGCATTTTATTTCTTTCACACTTTTGCACTTTTCATCCTATTCCTTCTATTTCTCTTTTCAAACCAAACCACCACCCCACACTTTGACTTTTACACATTTGCTAACAATTTAAGTGCTCATGGGAGGTACAGGGTTCAAACAGACAAGCTATTCAAACAACTGGGTTCGTTATGTGGTTATCAAAGAAACAAGCTTATAAGCTCAAAGGGTTTAACTATGGTTAATTGTTTTCAGGTGGATATACTTTTATGTCTGGCTTCACAAAGAAATGCCTAAATCCTTTCTAAGACTGAACAAACTTCTATTTCGTTTTGTACACTCATAGGGCAAGTTTTAGGTATCAAATGACAACACAGAATATGATACACACATAACTCACACGCACATGGCACATAATCCAATCCGAATTGGTTCATCAAAACACCCCAAAGAGTATTCAAGTCAGTTACAATATGCAAAATTAAGTCATTCTACACGAGTCAATAAAAGAGCCTAAGCGTCACACCCTAGGATCTTTGGTATTCATGTGTAACACACTAAGGACTGCATTCTTGCCATTCACTTCCTTGTCCAAGAGAATCCTAACAACTACAAAAAGAAAAAACAATATCTAACTATACCCAATTCAAGCTAAACCCTTGGAAAAGAACCGTGGTCAAAAGAAAAACCAAGGAGGAGTTACTATACTACCTAAAAAAAGAAAAAAAAACTTTTTGGTATTTTCTTTGGACTAACTTCCCTCAAGAAAACTGCCTAAGTATTCCGTCATTAGGAAGAGTCCACTACATTTTTGGTTTTTTTTTTTAACTTTGACTTAGTGCCCTCAAGAGACCCGTCGGAAGGTGTCCGTCTTCGGGCCAAGCCAATTAATTGAAAACCATCAAGCAAATTATATATACACTAAAAACAAGACAAAAATCATCACATATACAACAACAACAACAACAATTTGTCCCCCCACCCCACACTTGAAAACTTGACATGTCCCCATGTCAATTAACAATAAAAGTACAGAGGGGTAAGGAGACTTCCCTGGTGCTCACTCGTCGTCTAAAACGGTGGCTGGGTCAACATTGCATGCCCTTCCTAGTGCACGGAACCACGCCATGAAAGTTTTCTCCGATCTAGCCTAGCGGGTGGACATTGCATCCATCCGGACGTGGATGGCATCCACTGAGGTACGCAAGCCAGCCACATCTTCCTCCAAAGTTGACAGCATGGGACCAGGCCGAGGTCGACAGGGACCTGCCCCGTCATGAGACCTCCAAAGTGGGTCAGCCTCAGGAATGACCTCATCCTCATCATCCACCTCTAGAGGCACTGGATGCTCTTTGCCCACATTAATCTTGCCAGCTCTGAACGGGGCCTTCTTTGCCAATTTTCCGTTGTCAGGCCTCTCGGGTACATTGGCCATCTTGCACAGCCGAGTCACAAGGGAAGGGAAGTAGAATGATTTCATTACCTCAGGCGATCGGATGAACATCTCATCATGGAGCACCCGGGCGATATCAAAGTCCAACCTGTTGATGAAGCACCACACCATCACCGCCCGAGGGGGGTTGACATCGGTGGTATTGTTGGTGGGTAGCAGGCGGCTGCAGATAATTGTGAACCAACACTTGGCCTCCCAGGTGAAGGAGTTGGAGTTCAGTGTGATTCCCTCTTTGACCCATGTGGGCTTCCCTCCCACACAAATCGACTGCACGATCATGGGCCAGTTGACTGGTGGTGTCTGATGGGCCTGGTAAGGATCAACATCCCCCAAGAAGGTCGGCAGCCTGTAAGCTCGACGTATAGCCTCCAGCGAGGCATCCACCCTTGTCCTCCTGACAGTGATAACCCGGTGCACATGCTCCGGGCAGTTAGCATAAAATTCACGGACCATCAGAATTTTGGCTTCCTCCGGGTCTTCAAAGAATATACCCAACTGACGCCTTTGAATTTCTTAGAACATTGCTGGGCTCTCATGCTGTAAAGCAGCCCTGTCAACTGGCACCTCGTGGACCATCTTCCTTGTGGACTTAGCCTCATACCGGTCCTCAACAACCTTGGACACAAATCGGGTTGAGTCATACCGACTGGTGCCCTTAGTGTTTCGTCTCTTTCGTGAATGGGCCATGATACCTGTGATAAGATGGACAATAGTTAGAGAGTGCCCAAAATGTGTGCCTCTCGGTGATTACTCAGACTTCACCACCACGAAGGTCACAAACCTCACAAACTTGCTCAATGGGGCCACTTTTACAAACAATATGTGGGCATAATTGGTAACAAGCATACATAAGCCCCATCGATAAGAACTTTCCCAAACATTCAACACAACCAAGCACCAATCTCATCCCTACTACACAAACCTCTTCCACCATAGTCAAATATACACCACCCCACCAACATCACACAATGGGTGGACACACCCACTAAAAACAAGTAATAGGTGGTGGAGAAACACCATTACACCACAATACAATAAAGGTCTACTTACACACTCAAAAGTTCAAAGCAAAAAATTAGAAAGAAGAAGAGAAAAGGAAATACTTACTTGAGGGGAGATGGAGAGGGAAACAATGGAGGTTGAAAGGGGAGAGAGGGAGGGCGTGGGATTTGGGTAGAAGAAGAGAAAAGGAAATACTTACTTGAGGGGAGATGGAGAGGGCAACAATGGAGGTTGAAAGGGGAGAGAGGGAGGGCGTGGGATTTGGGTAGAAGAAGAGAGGGCGTGGGTTTTTGGAGGAGAGGAAAAGGGTTGAGACATAAGGGGAAAGTGGGTTAATGGGTAGGGTACAATTAAAAGGAAAATAAAATAAAAGAAAATAAGAAAAGAAAAAAGAAAGAAAACTTACCTTGGCGGAAATTGGCCTGCCGCGGTGGGTTCAGAGAGGTGAGAAATGACCGCGGTCGCGAGAGGTTCAGAGAGAGTGATTTTCACCGTGGTCGCGAGAGGTTCAGAGAGGGTGATTTTTTCCGTGGCCGCGGTGACGGATGTACGAGAAAAATAATAATTTCCCAGTTGTCACCGCGGTCCTCTCGCGGTCGCGGTGGCCTGTGCCCACTTTTTGGTGTGTTTTTCACATGTTTTTCACCTTACCAGAGTTGTTTTATGACCTCGTCTTTTGCGCAACACAACTCCAGGAATATCCTACACACTCAAAAAAAAAAAAACTCGTTAGATATATGTACATCAATTACAACATAATCAAAAGAGAGAAAACACTACTATCATGGGTTGCCTCCCACGCAGCGCTTGATTTAACGTCGCGGCATGACGCAGAATGAGCGCATTTAAGGCTCGCTCAACCTCTCTGGTTCAAAAAGATGCACCACAGACAACTCTTTGGTCTCATTCATACCCACATACAATTTGTCCATTAACCTTGAAGGCATTGGACTCATCTTCAGTAGAAATCTCCACAGCACCAGAGGGAAACACTGTGACCACTTTGAATGGTCCAGTCCATCGGGACTTAAGCTTACCCGGAAACAATCTCAACCTTGAATTATAGAGCAAAACTTTGTATCCGAGTTTGAAATTTAGGTCCACGATATTTTTGTCGTGCAACCTCTTCATTCTCTCCTTGTATAGCCGTGTGCTCTCAAATGCTTGATATCAGAATTCCTCCAACTCATGCAGCTCTGCTACTCTATTTTCACCCGCATCATCAATATCCAAGTTTAACTGCTTCAATGCCCACCATGCTCGATGTTCTAACTCTACAGGCAGGTGACAGGCCTTACCAAATACCAATTTGTACGGAGACATACCTATTGGTGTTTTAAATGCGGTCCTATAGGCCCAGAGTGCATCATCAAGTTTCTTCATCCAATCAGTTCTTGTGGCGTTTACTGTTTTGGTCAGCACACTCTTTATCTCACGGTTTCAGACTTCAACATGCCCACTTGTTTGCGGATAATAAGGGGTTGCCACCTTGTGGCTCACATCATATTTGGCTAGCAACTTCTCGAAGACACGATTGCAGAAGTGCGTGACTCCGTCACTAATGATGGTTCTTGGGATCCCGAACCGGGTTAATATGTTTTTCTTCAAGAACCCCACCACCACTCTAGAATCATTGGTGGGGAACGCTGCAGCTTCCACCCATTTGGACATGTAGTCTACAGCAACAAGGATGTACTTATTGCCATAAGAGCTGATGAAGGGACCCATGAAGTCGATCCCCCACACATCAAACAGCTCAACTTCTTGTATTAGGTTCATGGGCATTTCATGTCTACGGGAGATGTTCCCTGTTTTTTGGCACTTATTGCATCCCTTCACCCACTGGTGAGCATCTTTGAACACCATTAGCCAGTAGAAGTCGGCCTCCAACACCTTTGCTGCTGTGCAAACTCCTCCAAAATGTCCTCCATATGGTGATGCGTGACAGGCCTACAAAATAGAAAATTATTCTATCTCGGAGACACACCTCTGGATCATGTTATCAATACATATTCTAAACAAATAAGGTTCATCCTAATAGTAATTGCGGCAATCACGATAAAACCTTTTCTTTTGTATAGAGGAGAGTTCATAAGGTTCAATACCGCTGGCCAGGTAGTTTGCAATGTCTGCATACCATGGCACATCTTCCACACTTGTGGCTAGCAACTGCTCATCTAGAAAGGTTTCCAGAATATCCTTCGAATCCATAGCATTCTCAACACCTTCAAGACGTGACAGATGATCAACGACTTGGTTCTCCGTGCCCTTGCGGTCATGAATCTCCAAGTCAAATTCTTAAAGAAGCAACACCCAACAAATTAAGCGCGACTTAGACTCTTTCTTATCAACCAAGTATCTGATGGCTGCGTGATCGGTGTACACAATCACCTTTGACCCGATCAAGTAATACCTGAACTTATCAAAGGCAAACACCACTGCCAACATCTCCTTCTCGGTCACCGTGTAGTTCAGCTGAGCTTCACTCAAAGTCCTACTTGCGTAGTAAATTGGGTGCATTATTTTATCTTTGCGCTGACCCAACACGGATCCCACTGCATAGTCACTAGCATCACACATGAGTTCAAACGGTTGCTCCCAGTCGGGGGCAACGATAATTGGTGTTGTGACTAGCCGCTTTTTCAGCTCCTCAAACGCCACCCTGCAATCATCAGAAAACACAAAGGGGTTATATTTTTCAAGCAACTTACAGAGGGGGTTGGCGATCTTGGAGAAGTCTTTGATGAATCGCCGGTAGAACCCAGCGTGCCCACGGAAGCTATGAATCGCTTTGACTGATGTGGGAGGTGGAAGTTTTTCGATCACATCGACTTTAGCTTTGTCCACCTCAATTCCTTTACTTGATACCAAGTGCCCTAAGACGATCCCTTCTTGTACCATAAAATGGCACTTCTTCCAATTAAGCACAAGATTCGTCTTGATGCACCTCTTTAGGACACGGGTTAAATTTGCTAGGCACTCATCGAATGAATCTCCCACTACTAAGAAATCATCCACGAACACCTCCATGATATCTTCCACCATGTCGGTGAATATGTCCATCATGCACCGTTGGAATGTGGCAGGTGCATTGCAGAGGCCAAATGGCATCCTCTTGAAGGCAAACACCCCATAGGGGCATGTGAAGGAGGTCTTTTCCCTGTCTTTCGGAGCAATTGAAATCTGGTTGTACCCCGAGTACCCGTCCAGGAAACAAAAGTGAGACCTCCCTGCTAGCCTGTCGAGCATTTGGTCAATGAAGGGAAGTGGTCTTTTCAGGTGGCAAGATTCAGCTTCCTGTAATCCATGCATATCCTCCAGCCCGTGACGGTTCTTGTAGATATCAACTCATTTTTGTCATTCTTTACCACCGTCATGCCACCCTTCTTTGGAACACACTGCACTGGGCTAACCCAACTGCTGTCCGAGATGGGGAAAATGATTCCCGTATCTAACCACTTGATGATCTCTTTCTTCACCACTTCCTTCATGTTCGGGTTTAAGCGCCTTTGGTGTTCCCTGGAAGGTCTGTGTCCCTCTTCCAGGAGAATCTTGTGCATGCAATAGGCTGGGCTGATCCCTTTGATATCTGCCACAGTCCAACCAATGGCAGTTTTGCACTCTGAGAGTACCTGTAACAACTGATTTGCCTGCACATCTAACAAAATGGATGAGATAATAATAGGTAGCGTAGAATTAGGGCCTAGAAATGCGTACCTAAGATGAGCTAGCAATGGTTTCAACTCTAGTTTGGGTGGTTCTTCCACAGAGGGCTTAGCTGGCGGGCTCTCTCTATTCTCCAAGTGCAATGGCTCAAACTCGAGAGCCCTCGGCCATACCCCTTTACCTTCAAGTGCTAACACCCACTCTGCCAACTCCTCACCATTTACATCATCCAAGTTCATTAAACATGCGGCAAGGGTGTCCTCAATAGTCAAGGACGCATCATTTTCCTCCAATATCACATCCACAACATCAATTAAAGAACCGTTGGCGAACTCACTCGGTCGCCTCATGGATTTATGCACGTTGAATGTGATTTCTTCATCATTAAGCCTCATCTTGAGCTCTCCAGTCTCACAATCAATGAGAGCTCTGCCTGTGGCCAAAAATGGCCTTCCCAAGATTATGGGAATTTCCTCATCCACACGACAGTCTAGTATCATAAAATCAGCAGGGAATACAAACTTCCCCACTTGCACTAAAACATCATCCAGAATACCCGACAGTTGCTTCACCGTCCTATCGGCTAACTGCAGCAACATGGAGGTAGGTCTGGCTCGACAAATACCCAGTCTCTTATAAATGGCCAGAGGCATTAGATTAATGCCGGCCCCCAAATCACACAGAGCTTTGGCAAAAGCAAAATTGCCAATGGTGCAGGGAATTGTAAAACTCCCTGGGTCAGACAACTTTTCTGTAATAGGTCGTGTTACCACAACACTGCAAGTCTGAGTAAGGGTCACCATCGCCAAATATTGGAAATCAAACTTCCGGTACATCAAGTCCTTCATCATCTTTGCATACCCAGGCATTTCTTTCAGAGCATCAATCAGAGGAATGTTTACCTGTATCTGCTTCATCATATCCAAGAACTTCTTGTACTGCTCATCTTTTTGGTATTTTGCCAGCCTTTGAGGGAATGGCGCTGACGCTCTCTTCTTCCCAGTGATCTGGGATTTTTCCTTCTTAATTACTACCTCAACTACTGGCTCTGGGGTTATCTCCCCTTCTTTCTCAGCCTCACTCTGCCCATTAGGTTCTCCTTCAGCAGTTTGCACTGTTACCTTGATCAAGGTTGTGGAATCATCAATTTCGATTGGCATTGGCACTAGTGTCTCTGCTTGCCTGCTTTCACGAGCCAACTCTTGCTCCAAGTCTAAGTCCCTGCCATTGTGGAGACTCACTACCATCACCTGCTTTGGGCCATGGTCCTTAGGATTCACCTAAGTGTCTGCCGGTAAAGTCCCATGAGGACGATTGTTCACTGCCATTAAAATCTGGCCCAACTGCACTTCAATATTTTTAATAGCTGATTCATGAGCATCTACTCTTTCACTGATTTTTGTAGTTGACCCAATCACTTATTGCATCATTGCTTCAAGCCTG
Source organism: Nicotiana undulata (assembly GCA_005239495.1). Lineage (NCBI taxonomy): Eukaryota > Viridiplantae > Streptophyta > Magnoliopsida > Solanales > Solanaceae > Nicotiana > Nicotiana undulata. The sequence continues at coordinate 15,873 of ML292375.1, read as the reverse complement.
GAAAACCCATCTTCTTGCCTCCCCTCATGTTGTTGCTGAGGGGAGTGGTATGCCTGCTGCTGATTCTAATTATTATACCCTCGTGCACTTTGATAAGGTGCCACATTACCATGAGGTCTCATGGCACCCATGTTTCCATTATTCTGCTGCTGATGAGGTGGTTTACATGGTTGAACTTGCTGACCCCAGTTTTGTCCCCCTTGTCTTTGGCCTCCATAGTTTGACACATAATTCATGATTTCTGGGTAAGGAGGGTGATCTCCATCTGCATTCCACTGATTACCAATTGGTTGACTAATGCAAGATGTGCATAAACCCCCATTGGTAGTATCTACAATATGAACTTACTTCTTTATCCCAGACTCCTCTACCTTTTTCGTAAGAAGACACATTTGTGTCATCAAGGTAGCCATGTTCTCAGCCATAATGTTGGATGGATCTAATGGCACTGAGTGAACAATTGGGGTAATAGGAGCACCCCTGGTTGTCCAACCTGAATTCTGTGCCATCGTATCAAGTAGAATCTGGCACTATTTCCATGTCTTGCTTAGGAATGCTCCACCGGCGGAAGCATCAACATTGGCTTTTACACCATCAGCCAGACCCATATAAAATCGATGTCCCAACATTTGCTCAGGAATTCCATGGTGAGTACAGATAACCAGTATCCCTTTGAACCGTTCCCATGTCTCCTGCAGTGTCTCCATGGGCTTCTGCCTAAAGCTTATGATCTCATCAATATGTTGTGCTGTCTTGTTTGGTGGATGGAATTTATTCAGAAATTGCTTGACCAATTCCTCCCATGTTACAATAGAGTTGATAGGGAGGGAGTTGAGCCAAGTTTGGGCAACTCCTGTCACCGAGAACGGAAACAATAACAGTCTTAGTGCCTCCGGAGTAACATTCGGCTGCCTCTGGGTCTTGCAGATAGACAAAAGATTCTTTAAATATTGCTGAGAATCTTCTACGTATGACCCCGAAAATAACCCCTTATTCTGCAACAAGTGCAACATATTGTTTGTAATATGAAAAGATTTCGCTTCAATCTGAGGGACCAAAATCGCGGTTGCCAAGTTGTCAGCTGTGGGTTGTGCCCAGTCGTAAAGTGGTGCCTCGGGTACAATGGGTGCCTGAGGCGCTGCAATCCGTGCAACTGGGTCAACAACACCATCCCCAGCATTAATGGTGTTCCTGTCATTCAGCTCTTCCATATCTGGTTCTATGTGTTCAATGTTTGATTGTTGTTTGCTTCTACGGTTGGCCCTGTTCAAGGCCTTGAAAACTTTTTTGGGATCTGGAAATGCTTCAAATACTTCACCAGTTTTCATGCAGTTTCTAGGCATGCACTTGTGCCACCGATTCAACAAACGTTAGAAATCCAATATATGTATGAAATCAAAGAAAATCGACTATACTTAAGAATTTTCGAATTTCCTTCAACTACAACTGATAATACCGTTAACTCCCTGGCAACGGCGCCAAAATTTGATCACGCTCAACTACGTCTAATAAAAGACTAAGCGGGCGTTGCAAATATAATCTGAGTATTTAGCCTAAAGTCGAATCCCACAGGGAATTAACGTATCAAATGTTGTTGTTAGAGTACTAAATTCTCAATAATCAACTTTATCGAAAATTATGAATATCACTTTGTGTTGTTTATACTACTACAGCTGAATAGAAATAATAAACTAAAGATTAACTAATAATAAGGTGTAAACAATTAGAATAAAGGTCTAAGGTTATGATTTCCCCCGTTGGTGAAATTCCTTCTTGTGTAGTTCCTATAGTTTTGACTTAGTTGTCTCTATCAATCATGAACACTCCAGTTATCATAAATCTCTCTCAAGTAATTATGATAATTTACTAGACGCACTCTCTCAAGTTACGCTAGCTAGTTTGTATTACAGTTCACTTTAGATTGCACCCGAGGTATCGTTATTTCTAATCCAACCTCTAAACCCTCTGTTATGGCTTTCGCCTATACTGCGGGAGTGGTGTTGTTCAAACAACTACCTAAATATGCACTCTCTCTCAAGTAGATACATAATAAATAGGAACAGCTAATTGAGGGCCCTTCAATCAACTACAACAATAATGTAGTTGAACAAATAAAGATAAACAACCAGTAAAACTATATTAATACCACAATTAGTTCATCCCCCAACGGGTTCCACCAACAACCTTAGATTAAAAAATTTAGCTACTCATGTCAATAACAGTAAAACCCCAAAAGAATTCATAAAACTCAAAAATAAAGATGAAAAGAAGAAGATGTAAAACTCTAATGGTGTCTTGTCTTCTCACAATGAGTTCTTGCTTCCTACTTCAGTCTAAAATTAAGGATCTCCTTCTCTTGGGCAGATTACATTGTTTAAATAGGGTTTTGGCAAATTAATCTCGTGTTTTGCACTTAAGTCCTTTAATTTCCAGGCTTGTCAGATGTCGCCCGCAGTCGCGGCAGGAACGCGGCGCGACCGCGGTGGCCTTCCGTTATTTCTGCTTCAGTTATTCTTCCACCGCGCTCCAGCCGTGGTCGACCGCGGTCGCGGTGGACCAGGTTCCAGCGATTTTCAGCTCTTTCTCTTGTGCTTTCTCACGGGTACCACTCGATTGGCCTCGAACTCCCTTAACTGACCCCAAATAACTCCAAAGTGTCTCCTCTCATCGAATATATCCTACAGAGCACCAAAAACACTAATCAAAGCATTTGTTATCAATATTCACACTGAAAACATAATAAAGTATGGTTCATTAGGGGCGAAAATATAGTCTAATTCACCTATTATCACCAACATACACACCTTTCTTATCATACTTTCAATGGAAAATGGACCAAACAGGCCTTCATGGGCTAACCAGAATAAACATAGGGGAATGCTTAATATAGGACGACCCAATCTGATAGAAAAACTTATACATGTGATATACGGGCCTATAAGGCCAACATGATCGTTAGTAAACTCGAAACATGGGTCGGCAAGGCCATATAAGCATTCTTATACATGACATCTGTCTACAAGCCTCTAAGAGTACACACTTTACGTAAAAGTCGGGACAGGGCCCCGCAATACCAAACAATACGCGTCTAAATCATACTGACCAAACAAGTAACTCCGGAGCAAATAGAGCGCACCAACATCTTTCGCTGAGCTGATAGCCTACTTGGAGGACTCTCGACCTGTCTATCGGGACCTGCGGGCATAAAACACAGCGTCCCCAAGTAAAATGGACGTCAATACGAATAATGTACCGAGTATGTAAGGCACATAAATCAGTACATAACATACATGGAAGACATATAGAGTAAATGACTCAACTTGTAAGTCTGGATAACTCTGTAAATCATGAAATAATTATAATGCCGTGCTTATGCGTATGAATGTCATGTCGTGCATAGGTACATGTTTTATAACATCATCAGGCCTCTGAGGGCATCCCATCATATGATCTCGACCATTGTGGGAAAAATCATCAACTATACCAGATGATCAGGTGGTGGTGCGTATATAACGCCCTAACATTTCCCATATCACATATACATATATATATATATATATATATATATATATATATATATATATATATATATATATATATATATATATATATATATATATATACGCGTATGTAATGCTATCTGGTCATGGGTCAATGTGCATGTATAAATGCATGAATTGCATATTAAATACGTTAATAAAATCTCTCGGTACGTCATAAGACCATTATGCCTCTTATTAATATCATGAAATAAACTTTACCAACTTACGTATTTTTTAGACCCACGAACAGATGATAAACATGGGGAATCAAGAAGATAAGCATCTCTAGTATTTCTATGAATAGAGTCATTTATGGAATTTGTGCATTTGCTCGTTTCGTTCGTGTCGTATAGATCATGACAAAAACAACAAAGGGATAGACTTAACATACCTGAGTAGATTCTCTTGACAATCCCTCTAACACAAGTCAATTGCAACAACACGTAACGACAAGATCGGAGTAAGGCTATATTGTGGTCCGGGCCTAGCTCGTGACCGGCCCAGGCCCCCAAGCCCACATGGGCTTTGGGCTAAACGGGTTGGCCCGTATGGTCTGGGTCCAAGCGGTCCTAAGAGCCCACTGTGGGCCGGTCCATCATGGGGAGACCGCGAGCCCGGGACCGGCTGGCGGGCCTGGGCCGGTTCAACCGGGCCTAAGGGGCCTAACGACTATTTTTCAATGTTTTTAAAAAAAATTGGCCAACGGTTGGAAGTTTAAAAATAGCCGTTGGCCTGCCAATTTAGCCGTTTGGCACTTTCAAAAATAGCCATTTGCTCCCCAAACTTTGTTTTAACCCCAAACTTTTTATAATTATACCTTTTCCCTATTCTCAACTATAAATACCCCCTCATTCTTTCATTTTTACTCACAAAATCATCAATCTCTCTCAAATTTTCTTTTATAATTGCTTAATTTATTATTGCAATTTGTGAAAAATTGTGAAGTTGGTGAATTGAAGTATTCAAGTCTTCAACACAATACAATTTTCAAGAAGTTGTTCGTCAATTCGGTAAATTCGTTCCAACTCTTAAGTTTTAATATTATAGTTTTGTTTGTTTTAGTTTGTATAATTATAATTAATATGAATATTTCTTTGAAAAAATGTTTGGTGGTAAGGGAAAATCTAAAATTGGTGAATCTAGTGTCCAAGCTACTACTCCTTCCCCGGCTCCCCGACTCAAGCCTGTTACCCGTCCTCCTCCACCTGTTATTCTTGATAGTGATAACCCTTGTTTTCAATTTACCGATAGTCAATTTTACCATGATATTGCACCATGTCAAAAATTAAATGATGAATATATGAATGCTCTTTATGGTAATCCAACTATCGATGAAAATGATGAGGAAAATAATGATTTAGATGAAACGCAACCGGATTTAGATGATACACCTACTAGTCCTGTTGTTGAAGTTAACCCAACTGATAATAATCTAAATGATTCCCCGCCTGACCCTCATATAGTAACCCTTACTTTTAATAGACAACGTTCTAGACGGTGCGAAACATCTCTTGTTTGGCACTTTTTTATTCAACTAAGAGATCAAAATAAGGCTAAGTGTAAAACTTGTGGGACTTTGATGGCTCATAAATTTACTGGAGACCGTAGCGGTACCGGTAGTTTGACTAGACACATAAAGTCACACCCTAGAGATAAAGCTAGATTTCTTCAAATGAAAGCTGCGCAAGAGGGGACAAATGTAGGTACTCAGGTTAACCCTAGTACCGGGTCATTGGATTGACGAGGAATGGATAATGCAAAAGCGCATTATTGCTTATAGAATAATTAATTCACGTCACACAGGGAAGTTTATTGCTAACACGGTTGCAGATATTTGTAGATATTTTTGCATTAGAGATAAAATAATGTCAGTTTCAATGGATAATGCTTCTGGTAACACTAATGCTATAGCCTTGCTTACAACAACACTAAATCTTGCATTTAGTAATATTTTTCATGTTAGATGTATTTGTCATATTTACCATTTAATCGTCGGTGATGGTATGAAAATTTTAAATGTTGAAATTGAAAAGGTTAAAATGACTCTTAATTGGCTTTTTTATTCAAACCGTAGAAGTAGACTTAGAGAATATTTTAAAAAATACGATGAATTTGGCCTTAGAGAAAGAAATGTTCCTAAACCTTGTCCGACTAGATGGAATTACATGTATGAAAGTTTAGTTATTGCATATGAATATAGAAACCCAATAAATGCAACGTTTAATGCTCGTGTTGGTGGTGATGATGATGAGCACCTTACAAATCAGGATTTGACTAATTTTTAGAAAAATTTCATGTTGCTACAAATGAATTATCTGGGCAATATTATCCTACTATTTCTAACTGTTTAGTTTATATTGCAGAACTTGCAAATTTGTTTACTCAATTTTCAGAGGGTGGAGTAATTTATGAACTTACTATTGATTCTATGAGAGAAAAGTTTAAAAAATATTTTTCCCTATCCCCCTATTTATGGTGTTGCTGCCATGTTAAATCCTACTATGAAATTATGAGGTCCTCACTTTTGGTATACAAATATTTATAATGCTTTAGCACTTTCAGATGATGAAATGTCTACACTTGCAGATGCAAAAGCCTCAATTAAAATAAATGCTCAAACAATTTATAATGCTTATCAACTTGCCTTAGATCATGCTAGACCAAATATTCCAACTCCTACTTCGTCTAGTTCGCAATCATCTAAAAGAACTGCGGGACTAAAAGCACTTAGTGCTTGGACGGGGTTCAGGGGTTATCAAGGTAAAAATATTGGTGATAGTTCACAAGTAAATGAGCTTCAAGTTTGTTTGTCGCAGGGACTTGAATCAGAGAATCCCGACGGGTCCTTTAATGTTTTGGAATGGTGGAAGGACGAAGAAAAATACTATCCGATTCTTTCAAGGATGTCTCGAGATATTTTAAGTATTCAAGCTTCAACAGTGGCATCGGAGAGCGCTTTCAATCAAGCGAGACTTCAAATCGGTGATCATAGAGCGTCTATGAGGGAGAGCTTGGAAAAATCAGTACTCTTTAGAGATTGGATCCGTTCGGAACAAAAAAACTTTGGACTTGCTGAATCACAACCAGAGATAAACGAAGCTTACAAAGAAATGCTAGCAGAACTTGCGGAGGATGCTGCTTCGCCGGAAGCGGTGATGAACAAGCTTCTTTTCCATCACCACCAACGAAAATTCCTCCGAACCTTGAAGGATTTATGAAATTTGTAAGAGATAATATGTAACTTATATTTAAACACATCTTTATTAGTTTTTTTTTACTTTTAATGGTGGTATTAGCACCTTGTTGTGATCATTCCATTGGAGGAGGAAGACTAAGAAAGATATTGCCATTTTTTGTTAATGTCGTAATAATAAAAATTATAAGGCATTCCCTTGAATATTTCTTTACAATTGTTTTTTGTGTTTAAATTTTAATTACAAGATTTAAGTCACAATTATATAATATAATTTACAAGAAATTGCCTTAGATAAATTTTTTTTAAAAAAAAAATAGTCCGCCACACTTAGGCCCATTTAGCCCGTTTAGGCCCGTGGGCCCCCCTCTTAGCCCGTGCCCATATGGGCTTAGACCTACAGTGGGCCGGTTCCACCCTCCAGAAGCGTTAAGCCCAGGACCGTTTGGCCCAGGACTGCTTGAGCCTGGCCCGCTAGACCCCGAGATCGTTTGGCCCGGCCCATTTAGGCTCGGGCCCGGACCACAATATAATCTTAGATCGGAGTAGGAAAAAATCCATATAATATTCTTGAGAAAGATTGCATCGTACTCCCTTAGAATCGCAAATCCCACGTTGCTATATTATTAATTAGTCTTTGTATGAGATGTTGAAGCAACTCACGTTTTATTGCAAATTTTCACATTTGCTGAAGCCTTCCTCCCTAACTTAGTAGATATGAGAATTTTATTTTGTGAATTAGAAAGGTTATATTTAACCTTTAGGTGGCCCCACTTAGGATGGCTAATCATTTCCTAAAGGTCCCTAATTAGGACATCTATTGGTATGGACCTTAGTCATTACTTGGGCTGCCACATAGGGTTTTTTTAAACTTATCCAAAATTTAATAATTAATTAACTAATCTCCCACCAAAAAATTATTAATTATCTAATTATCCATATAATTAAGAATTATCTCAAATTACTTAAAATATTACTTACTTTTAACACACTTTATACACCGTACTATCATGGTCATGTAGTACCTTGTATGGTACTAGTCCATAAATATCGAGTATTTTAGCTCGGGCTGTATTTTATCCCAAATTGCAAAATTTTGACGAAACTCATTTTCTTCCACTCGATCACCCTCTCACCTTCATGAATTTATTTACCACTTATTTGAAATAACATAATACTTATAATCCCAAAATAATCTCGTTCCCGAACTTACGTGATTAGCTTACGACGAAACTTTAACATACGAAAATGCGGGATGTAACATCTCATTTTCCGAGCTTCCATCAATTTACTTATGGCGTACCTTCACGTATGAAAATATGGGGTGTAACAGAAAGTACCCACAAAGATTCACTAGGGGTGATAGAAATAGGAGACACCCCCTAGTCTCCTTCATTCTCCGAGGAAATGATTCAGGAGGCTCAGGCCGTGAAGACCTTTCACGGGGAAGGAACCCATGGAGAAGAGGATCCTTTCCGTGGTTATTTTTCTGGAATAGAGGATGTTGCTGGTCTGAGCGATTTGGAGGTACCGAGGAAGAGCTCGGGCAAAGCTTCCTCGAGTTTCAGACTAACCAACCAGTTTTCGGCCCTTAATGCCGATCCCGGGTGCAAACGAACGATTATTATCACGATCCCGGAGGATGCACGGGTTCTTGCAGCCTCCATAGGGGTGGCTAGTTACCTTCAGAGTTTGGTTACGGAGGAAGACCAAGCTCTGATGGACAAGGTGGGAGCACCTTGTCTTTTTAACGAGGCCTAACAGGCTCTGAACCGAGTAAGCCCCTACCCTCTTTGTCAATGTCAATTTTCATACTTGAGTTTTTCTCTTCCCGTAAAGTTTTTTCTTTTCTATTTTTATAGGCCTCGGTGCTTCATTATGAAGATTTCTTTCGATCTCGAGGGGAGCTGAGCCGATATAAGGCCGAAATCCGAGGGCTCACTGAGGAGAAAGATGCCTTCAAGCTTCTCAGTGAGCAAAGAGAAGAGGAAGAAAAGGGCCTTCGTGCTAAGCTAAAAGCGGCTCAGGAAGAACAAAACTGATCTGGCCGAGCAGGTAAGAAGAATCTTAGAAGTTAATGACACCGATTCTGGCGTGGTGGATAACAGTTCGATCCCGCAGGTCCAGCAAAAGCTCGATATAATCAGGAAACTTCGTGAGGAAGTGGATGCAGTGAAGGCAAAGACCATATCATGGAATAAAAACATGGATCATCTTGCCTCAGAAAAGGAGGATGGCCGAGATCAGCTGTCCTCGGCTGAAAATTGAGGAGTTCCAGTCTCGGTTGGGTTCAACAATTTCCGATCGAGAGAAGCTGGTCACAGAACTTGCGGCGGCCAAATATGAGGGTGAAACAGCCAAGGTTGATGTTGATGCAATTGTGGTCGTCTACCGGACCGACGCCGAAGCCACTCAGGTTCGAGCAAAGGAGGTTGCTAAAGCTGCTCAAGTTCGAGCACACTGGGTTTCCGAGCATGTCAAATTCCAGTCTCGAAGGGATACCCTCGAGGAGATCCACGCTCGTGGCTTCGATCTTACTGTCGAGATCGAGAGTGCAAAAGAGCTTAAAGCTAAAGCCAAAGTGTTGGCCTTTCCCGATGATGACGATTCCGGGAGTGTGAGCGGGTCCGAGAGTGGAGAAGGACCCGAGAGCGAAGATGTTGCTCCCGGAGAAGACTAGGCCTTTAGAATCTGTACCTTTTCTTCATGCTTTTTTTAATGTTGTTTTGTTTTTTTGTATAGAATTCCGATCGGGCCATACTGCCCTTGTAAATAATTTTTTGACATATATAAAAAATTTCTTCCTTTCTGTTTTGTGAAATTTTGCTTTCTTTCTGCCTTATGAAATTGTATTCTAAGGTCCGGGGTTTAGGCAATTCGATCGAAACCGAACTAGCATATCTTTTATGATCGAGTGAGCGCTTGCTCGAACTCGGAGTAAGGTAACCCTTAGGTTTTTATTTGAGAGAGGACGGTCTCTCGAACTCAAAGCAAAAAATAACCCTTAGGCTTTTGTATTAGGCCTATATGACCTTTGTAAAAAGAATGTTTATGGCTTTCTCCCCTTTTCGGCTTGAAAAAAAGTTTTATCATTTGTATTTGTAAAAGTTGTAATGCTACTTATCATGAAATAAAGAATTGTTCGAGAGTTCGAATAATTTTGTACTCATTAGAGTTATCAAGGCTTGATATTATCGAAGCCTTTTATGATTTTGTCGGGGGTAGCCTTTTTAACTAGTTTATGAAAAAAATTCGAAGGCCTGTTTCGTTACAGAATTCAGACGTCTCTGAACCGTGTTAATTCAGTCGTAGCCTCTTTAATTTGGGATTTACCTCATGGCCTTATTTTCCCGTTTTACTTCAAGCTTGCTCAAAGTGTCAGTCCCTGAGTGGGGTGGCCGTGGCCTATAAAAATCGAGGTTTGCCTATAAGGTCTTATGATTTCGAAGTTTTAATAATTCGATCTCGTCTATTTTTCGGACGGCAGTCCCTGAGCGTGGGTAGTTATCCGAACTCTAGTTATGATCGGCCCTTAAGCCTGTTTACATAATATATCGAGATATTAAAGTGGAAAACTTTTCTAAGGCATGAGATATCGGCAAGGAAAAATACTTCTCTTTATAAATGATTATACATGCGTACATGTTTGGTGTCAGGGATCGAGCAACCTATACGGGCACGGTTCATTTGACCGTTTGGACCTTACAAAATTTACCTATCGAGACCCTACTTGTTTAACCAAAAAATGAATGCTTTTTGACTAAAGCTTAATTTAAGAAAAACTCAGGTTACTGATAATCAAATCAACCAAATAGAGAATAAATATCGATAATTGAGAACGAAAGAATAAAAGTAGCCTTTATTACCCAAAAATCGGATCCCTTGTTTGTTACATTAACATTCCTTTTATAGGGATGGTCTCCTAGTACAACGTTTGTATTTCTGTCATGAAGCCTATTAAATGCTTAATTATTGCATTTATGAGGCGTTACAAAGATGAATAGTAACTGTTATTTTAGGAGTTGCATAACGTACGGGACATTGATTGCTGATCTTTGAATCGGCCTGTTATTGCATCCGGATTCGTCGTGACCGTGCCTTTTCTTCTTTGGTGATCTTTCCGTGGCTAATTCCTTGTATCGACCGTATCTCTTTATCCCGCGTCCGCGTGTGATATTTTGATTGGTCCACCTGGTTGGCTGAGTCATCCAAAATCTGTACACGTGTAAGGCTATATATTTTTTTCACAATACAGATAGTCCCCCCACTTGCCATGTATTGAGCGTATAATACTTGGTAAGTGGATGTTCATTTATGGCGGGAATATTTTGCCGCCGCTTTACCTCAAAACTTTGTATTCTTTTATGGACGCATGCATCGCACAATACTTCCATTTAATGCTTCTTCCACGTGTTAGTTTCTGATTGGTTCTGAAACGACCTGGCGCCTTTTAGGGCTTTTCTGCGGCTGCAACAGTCCCGAAGTGATACTTTTGATTATGTATTTCCATCATTACCTTTCCAAGCTTTGACGGTTGCCATTAAGTATAAATAGTCTTCTTCCTTTCTTCCTTAGCACGAAAAAAAACTTCTACAACTCAATCTTCTCTTTGTGAAAGAATTTCTTCCTGGACTTTATAAATATGTCTTCCTTAGGCCAACCTGAAAAGGTTATTGATGTTGAGGCTCTGGCTTCTTCTTCTGCTCCGACGAGGAGTCGAAGAGGCGGCCGATTAAGGAGCCTAGGACGTACCTCCGTTAGAGGTTCTTCTTCTCCTTCTCCTGCTAGGGCGTTGTTTTCTCCGAGAGGTAGATCTTCTCATTCTATTTCTAGGAGTAGGGATGAATTTCATGAACCTAGAGTTGATGAAATCATCCCTTCTGAGATAACCTTTCCAGAAGTAAATTCTCCCATTACCGAACAAGCTCATTCTCTAGACAGTATTGAGAAATACGCTACTATCATTATTGTTGGTCATATTACCATTGTTCGTAGGGAGTGTTTTTGGGAGCCTAATGTTCCTGTCCTTGTGCCAAGTAGTACTCAAAGGATTACATCCTTTAAAACGGGTTTTTCTTACGTCTTCACTTATCCTTTCACGTTAGGATTTCAGCCTCCTGTTGATCCTGTGATCATAGAGTTTTGTCGCTTTTTTAATATTTGCTTAGGACAAGTTGGTCCCCTAATATGGCGTGTTGTTGCATGTTTGAGAGTCCTGGCTTCAAAGGTTTGCGTTTCTTTTACACTTCATCATCTGCTGCATTTATATTCTCCCGCTTTATTCCGCCAAGGGGTTTTTACTTTAGTTGCCCGGAGCAAGAGGGTTCTAGTAACCCCTGGTGATGATAAAGACAGAGGTTGGTACCTTAGGTACGTGGCTGTTCCCACTGCTGTTTTAGTGGGTGAGAATAATATTCCCTTCCCTGAGAAGTGGAATCGTGCACGTAAGTACTTTGATTCGCACCTGTTTTACTTGTAATAAAATTTACTTGGTGTTTATAACACCGTATCTGTTTTCCTCTTATTCACAGCAACTATGAGTGTTGTCGAGAATGTCTCCGACATCCGTGGTTGGGTAGAAAGAATGTTGACTGCTGCTCCTGCCGAGGAAAGATCTTGGAAGTACTTTTCGGCAAAGTACAAGTGGATTGTTAAGACCCATGGTAAGTAGAGTTTTTCTCACTTTTTCCTTTGCCTGAGTTTTTTTTTATTAACTCTTTTCCTTTTTCTGATAGGATTTTCTACCCGTGGGGTATCTTCCTCACTTCCAAGGATGTCTTTGTCCCGTGCTCAGAGTATTCTGACGAGTGCTTCGAAAAGGAAAGCCCTGGATTCCCGTTCTGGAGGGGAAGATGAGGGTGAAGAAGAGGGTGCTTTAGTGCACCGGGTGAGAAGAAGGCGGGTAAATTTGGATGACGAGTCTACTCCCGCGCCTCTTTCCTCCGTGTTGGTCACCAGGTCTTCTTCTTCTCGAGATCGATCTCAATCTCCATCTCGAGATCCCGTTGAGCATTTATTTCAGGAAAAGTTTGAAATGGACCCTGATGATGTTCCTCTAGCTACCATATACCCGCGTTTTGCTGATATCTCTGTTCCCCAAGTTGCTGCCGTTGTCTCTTCTTCAATTCCTATTACCTCTTCAGTTTCTCCTTTTTCCGTCTCTACTAAAGTGCCCGCGACTCTTTTGGCTCCGGGCCCTTCTGTCTCTTTTGCTGCCCCTTCAGTCCCTGCTTACATGCCTTCTATTATAGAAGAAGGGTCTTCCAGCAGGGGGATGAGAAGGGTCTTGATTGAGGTTCCAGCTGGTGGCAACCTCTTTAAGAAAATTAGCACCGGTGAGCCGGAAATGTGGCTCAAGCCCTTAATTGGCCCTGAGGAAAGAGCTAAACTTGACAGCCACACATCTCTCACTTGGGCTAATGAGGTGGTGCATAATTCCTTGAAGGTACATACTTAATCTTTTGCACATATGTTGCTTTAATTAACAGTTTAACATTTTTAATTGTTTTACTGTTTTTGCAGACGCACCCCTTATTGGTTTGGAACTTATGAAAATAATCTCTAGTTATGAAAAAGAGTTGCAATTACTGCGTGGGCTGGATGATTTTAAAGCGCAGTATGAAAGTCTTCAAATAGAGATGGAAACTTTGGAGGAGGAGAGAGATACCTTAAAGGAGCAGCTGAAAGTTGTCAAAGGAGAGTTAGCGGTGGAGAAGGCTTCTTCCAGCCAAGCTAGCAAGGATAAAGATGTTCTTGAATCTTCTTTTGCTGAACAACTGTCAAAAGCCACGGAAGAGGTCCGGTATTTGAAGGACTTGCTGGGACAAAAAGAAGAATACTCTGGAGAACTTGTGCGTAATCTTTCTCAAGTCCAAGAAGACCTTCGTGAAGCTTTGGCGAAGACCCAGAATCTGGAAGAGTCAGT